>JABUQX010050412.1:0-37500 GCA_015478945.1 Trachelipus rathkii
CAGCCCACTTTGCGTTCAAAAATCAGTATACTTCGTTCAGTCAATTTGGGTGTTTAACGTTTCGCATTTATCATTGAAACGCTTTCGCGTTACTAGTTACCCTTCATTTATTAATATTATTTTAATTATTATTATTGTTATTGTTATTATTATTATTATTATTATTATTATTATTATTATTATTATTATTATTATTATTATTATTATTATTATTATTTTATTATTATTATTATTATTATTATTATTATTATTATTATTATTATCATCATCATTATAATTATTATTATTAATTATTATTATTATTATTATTATTATTATTATTATTATCATCATCATATTACTATTAATTTTAAGAGTTCTTGTATTGGATGTCAGTGAACGTGTAAATAGTGAAGAAAGATAGAAACCTAAGTTTTTATGCAATTTATATATTCGCAATACCAAAAAAAAAAAAAAACTTATCTAATTTTGTTCCCCCATTTTTATGAGAAATTTGACTTGGATTTTGTATCATACCGTGAATTATCATAACGTGGATTATTATAACGTGAATTAGGTTGTCATCGAATATAGCGAGCTTTTACAGAGGAGATAACTATAACTTCAAGAATATTTTCACATTTTTCAAATGAAAGGAGTTTGTGTGTATTACAAGTATCAATTTTGAATAAAATTTATTTTTATTATAAACGTTTTCTCTTTCAAACTTATTATTATAACAAACGTTTTTTTTCTTTCTCTCAAATTTATTTTTATAACAAAGGTTTTCTCTCTCAAATTTTTTATATCAAACGTTTTCTCTCTCAAATTTATTTTTATAACAAACGTTTTCTTCCTCTCAAATTTATTTTTGTGACAAACGTTTTCCCTCAAATTTATTTTTATAACAAGCGTTTTCTCTCTCAAATTTATTTTTGAACAGATATTGTATTTTTGGTGCAACATATAGACTGCCAGAGTCTATCGCTAAGTTTCTATATAAGAAACTCATGAGAGAGAATTATTATTATTCTCCTTATTATTAATAATTATTATTATTAATAATAATTTATGATACTGTGGAACAATCGGTAGAGCAACATTGAATCTCAATCAAATTTATTTTTTATAACAAACGTTTTCTCTCTCTCAAATTTATTTTCATGACAAACGTTTTCCCTTCTCAAATTTATTTTTATAACAAAAAGTTTTCTCAAATTTATTTCAATGATTTTAAATTTTGATTTTTAACATTAGTGTGCACAGCGGTGCAAGTGATGAAGTGATAAAGAGAAGATTATTATTATTATTCTCATTAATAATAATAATTATTAATAACACAAATTACTGATACTGTGGAACAATCAGTGCAGAGCAACAGAGACAAGGCACTGAGTCCAAAAAAGATCCCTCGTCGTTACTACAGATAGAAATTACCTAGAGTAATTTCAAGAATTACATCACTGTCAGTAAGGTGTAAAATTTTTTTTAAAAATATCAATATCATCTTCAAGTTTTCTAAAATCAATTTTTTCGGTACATTCGAAACGATATTAAGTGACTAAATTTAGGAAGCTAAAAGTGACATTTAAATTTAATTCAATTTATTCTAGAAATGTGAAAAATTAGACATTCAATTTAGGTAGATAAAAAAATGTCGACAATTTTTTAAAAAAACTACAACGATTTTTTCGACCACATGTGTATAGGACCGTCTGACATCCTTAAATAATGATATACTCGTATGTCCTTTGGTTGATAAATTATTTCCTATTCATACTTAAAGGTAATAATGATATACCAAATACGAAGTCCTTGGACTCCAGATATGTTAATATTCTGTTTAACAAAAGAAGTCTAACTTTTTCAAACTATATATAGGAAAAGTTAGCTACTTTGCACGAAGTAGGAGTATTATCGATATATATTAATAAATATGTTACTAAAAATTATAGTGCAATAAAGTAGTAATAAATTATGATAATGTTGCGAAGGCCAAGTAAAAATTCCTAAATAATTTGTTTTATTCCTCTGATATTATGTATATAAATTATCTAGCAAATAGCATTAAAAAAGAAAAAGAAAAAAAATAATCACACTCAAATATCACCACTCACGGGCGGGACCCTTCCAAACGATGATCCAATGGTACTGAAAATACTGGCGTTGGGATAGTGATTCGAGGATGAAGTGGGGTAGCAATATCTTCAAATTATCTCCCCGAAAGCTAAATTTTGTAAATCATGACCGTACTCTGACTAAGATTCTATATTTCTATAGATAATTTTACTTATATATATATATTAGCCAGCAAAAAACCTTAGCCATATATATATATAGCATAACCTTATCAACATATGCCCTATATACCTCTACTATAACATAACAACCTTAACCTTAGCAACATATATAACCTGCTCTGCTGTAGCAATAACAATAACCAGCAATAGCAACCTTAACTGCTGCTGCTTAGCATATATATGATATAATATATATAACGTTATTTTTATATACCCTGTAGCAAGTCTTTCTTCTAAAATAATAGCATCAAGATAAATAATTATTTTCTATAGAATTGTAAGGTGTTTCTCCTTTTCATCCATTAAAAGATCTTTATCCTACATGATAATCAAATTATAAAAATGCTATACAGAGATGCTGTTCAGGTTTATCTTCAAGTTCCTTTGAACAAATTAATGGTAAATATTGACTCCCTTTTAGAATATTGGAAGTGACATGAAGATTTTAAAAGCCTATTCCATTCTCAACTCTGATCAGATGCATAAGCTGTAATTTTATGTCAGTAAACGATTGATCGAGACCTAAGTATTTTAGCAGATTTATTACATACCAAGAAAAAAACTTAATGAAAAACTTTTGAAGTTAGGTGACGATTGTATTTTCTAACTCTATGCATAAATTTTACAATAATATTTTTCGACAATATTGTTTTACGCTGTAAAGTTTGAACATTTTGCTTTCGACAAATAAATAATATTAATAACGCGAAATTCTCTCTCTCTCTCTCTCTCTCTCTCTCTCTCTCTCTCTCTCTCTCTCTCTCTCTCTCTCTCTCTCTCTCTCTCTCTCTCTCTCTCTCTCTCTCTCTCTCTCTCTCTACTCTCTCTCTCTCTCTCTCTCTCTCTCTCTCTCTCTCTCTCTCTCCCTCTCTCTCATATATATATTTATTCATATATATATTAACTTACTTATATATATATATATATATATATATATATATATATATATATATATATATATATATATATATATATGTATTAATAATAATATATATATATATATATATATATATATATATATGTAATAATATATATATAATAATAATATATATAATATATATATATATATATAATATAATATATATATATATATATATATATATATATATATATATATATATATATATATATATATATATATATATATATATATATATATATATATATATATATATATATATATAACATATATACTTATATATATATATATTAACATATATATATATATATATATATATATATATATATATATGTATATATATATATATGTATATATATATATATATATATATACATACATATATATATATATGTATATATATATATATATATATATATATATATATATATATGTATATATATATATATATATATATATATATATATATATATATATATATATATATAATAACAATAATAATATATATATATATATGTATAACATATATATGTATATATATACTTCTCTCTCTCTCTCTCTCTCTCTCTCTCACAGAAACCGACAAGTTTGATGAATAGAGGAGATGTGAGCTTGGGTGTTAGCAATAGTACTGGTTAGTAATGTATGAGGGAGGAGCAGTACTCTGAGTGAGTATGTGGTCAGAAGAACTTGATGAGAACCTATCGCTATTGGTTTATAACAATAGTGTTTTTTTTCTTTTCATAGATTGTAAAGTTATTACTGCTATGTTCCAATTCAAAAGTTAAGATTAAGTTATTGTTGATCTGTTTTCAAAATTTAAACTACTATATTTTATTCCAACACTTGATTTGCAGTAAAAGCAAGTGTAAAAGTTACTGAAAGTATTCAAGCCGAATGAAATATGAGATTTGCTTAGTTCACTTTGGAGCCTATTTTTAATGGGCAAGTGGTAGAGATGGATAAAAATCATAACGTAGGGCTCATATAGGCTTTGGTAATAATGAGAAAACTAATGTTCTAATTTTGGATCTCGAATTAGCTTATGTTCTAAATTTGGATCTCGAATTAGCCTATGTTCTAATTTTGGATCCCGAATTAGCTTATGTTTTAATTTAGGATCTTGAATTAGCTTATGTTCTAATTTGGATCTCAAATTTAGCTTATATGCTCTAATTTGATAATTTGAGATCTCGAATTACCTTATGTTCTAATTTGGGATCACGAATTAGCTTATGTTCTAATTTGGGATCTCGAATTAGCTTATGTTCTAATTTGGGATCTCGAATTATCTTATGTTTTAATTTTGAATTTCGAATTAGCTTATATAGGCTCTAATTTTGAATCTCGAATTACTGTATAAACAAATTGCAGCCTTTTAAGATAGCAATAATGATGAAAACATAAAATCAAGTTTAATATTCGCATTGTTTGCATTACAATTGAAATTGATTTGAACCTGTTTCATTGGTTAATAAATGTTCAAAATTAGCATATTGCAATAATAATAATAATAATAATAATAATAATAATAATAATAATAATAATAATAATAATAATAATAATAATAATAATAATAATAATAATAATAATAATAATAATAATAATAATAATAATAATAATAATAATAATAAAAATAAAAATAATAATAATAAAAATGTAATGAACAATATGAACCTAACTATTATCATAATCTTGTATTATTATTATAATTATTATTATTATTATTATTATTATAATAATAATGTATTATTAATATTATTAATGACTATTATTATTATTATTAATGTAAATTAAATTTAAAATGATTGACCTGTTTAAACGTTATTTTATATATATATATATATATATATATATATATATACTAATATATATATATATATATAGCAATAACCTGCCTATTTCCCTAACCATATATACTTTAAAACCAATCATGAGAATTAGTTAATTAGATAAATTTGAATTCACCCATTATATAATATATATACCTATATATATATATATATATATATATATATATATATATATATATATATATATAACGTTATTTTATATATATATATATATACTAACCTGTAATAGGAGGCATGCCCTGAATATTAAAGTTCTGAATGGCGTTTGGATTGTGTTTTATAGGTGACAAAAGTCCTAAAGGAGGGAAAAAAGGAAACATCGGTGGTTTGATTGTAGCATCTTTAGGTAGTGAAGGAAATCCTGGTAGAGAATGAGGAAAACCAAGACTCATTGGATGTGGAGAGTTTTCCCCAATCATTCCGTAATGTGGTGACTCAGCGGATCCCAGTGGGGGAAGCTCCTTAGAATGATTTTCTTGAGATTCTGATCTTTCCTTATGAGCGTCCTCGGATTTATCGTCTATATCGGAGTAGTCCGATAGCGTTGGAGAAATCATATATGACCTAGATGAAATCGGATCGTTTGGTCCATCATCATCTCTCATTCTCATGGAAAGATCTTCCGCAGAATGTTGTTCTGCACTGCTCGTAGAAGATGAGCGAGGAGAACTGTTAAAAAGATTACCATATTTAGCTTCTAAAAAATCTTCCTTTCTATGTGGTTTATGAGGACCATAAAAATGTAGAGGAAGAGGCAATGGTGCGAATGGACTTCTAGGCTGCATGTGAGGAGGTAGTCCTCCTGGACCTAGGGGAGGAAACCTCAGAGACACTGGAATATCATGTGGGAAGTCCCTAACTTCAGCAGCATATATTTGTTCAGGACTAAGATCGGTTGGTTCTCCTGTATGCAAACGGATATGCTGCTGAAGTATTAGTGCATTTGAAAACTTTTTATGACAAATGGGACACTGCTGAAGCATTCTCATTGGAGGCTTTGCGCGATGAACGCTCATATGTGTTTTCAAATTTCCTTTCGTTGTAAAGCTCCGACAACAGATTTTGCATTTAAAGGGTCTCTCCCCAGTATGAACCCTATAGTGCATCTGAAGAGCAGATTTGCATGAAAGAACTCGCTGGCATATGGCGCATTGATTAGGTTCCGTTGGTTTTTCTTTATTTTTATCAATTAACTGCTCTATTTTTTGGTTCTCATTAGATTTTTTTATTTCTATCAAGGCTTCCCATGAGTTATCTGTGCTACCCGGACGAGGTAGAAGATTAGTATAGATATGTGGCACTTTTGAAGGATCAAATCCTGGAGGAACTGGAAATGGGGGTCCTTGAGCATTCGGATGAGGTGGTCCAGGAAAGGGGAGCTGCAAATTTTGAAGCAGTGATATATTGGGTGGACCATGCATGCCTAAAAATGGCAAGTGTGAAAATTCTACTGGAGAACCGTTTAAAACACTTTCGTGTTTAGAATTTTTATCATTAGTTGCCGAACTAGAATCACTCATATAAGAATCATCATGTTCGTCATTTTTCTTTTCTTCATCGTCAGGTTTGTCTCTTAAATTTTCATACGAAGAACTTAAAGCTGACTTAGTGTTGGTACTTTTCAGATTCAAGGGTTGATGAGATGTCTCTTCATCCAATGAATCAGAGTTCTCTTTAAAATCGATAATATCACGATACAAATTTTTGGATTCTGGCAAATTCGTTCCCATAAAATTTTGCCTGAGTATATTTAATGAATCAATGGTATGATCTTCATTATTGCTGGCCACAGGTTCTTTCTCAGTTTCCAATGGTAAACCATTCTGAGACGACGTTTCATCATCGTTCTTTTTCTACTTTAACGTTTTCACAATGAAAAGGGGATCTGGCGTTATCTGTAGGTGGTTCTTCAATCTCGTCCCTCTTTTCTTCTGGTTCTCTTCTGGGTTCTTTAGGAGATTCGGAGGGTAGCTCTATATTAGGTTTAGCTAAAGGTGGTACGAGAAAAGGTGGAAATAATCTAAAATCTAAAAAGTTTCTAGCTATATCTCGTCCAATATCAGCTCCAGGAGGTTTTAGTAAACTATCACTAATATTCTTAAAGTTTAAGTTCAAAGGTGGACGAACACCAATGGGTTTGAATGGCGGAGTCGTTGTTGTAATAGGAGAAACTGCCATAGATGATGGAGGAGAGACAGGAAGAGATGAATTTTCATTCATATGATCTGAATTTTGTGGTAAAAGAGGTGGATAAAATTTATCTAAATGTTCTGGTACAGGGTGTGGGTTCATTTTTATATTAGGAAATTGATCTGAATGCCTCTGAAAGTGAACTTTCAAATTTCCTTTAGTGGTAAACCTGTTACCACAAATATTACATTTGAAAGGACGTTCACCCGTGTGGGACCTAATATGAATCTGAAGTCCAGAATCACTACTAAATACTTTACCACAATAACGACATCTGTGCCTTCGATTAGGGTCTCCATTATCAGCCTCTCGACAACTGTCTATAAGTCTACTTGCTAGCAAACCTTTAGATGCATTATTGAGTACCTCATCGGCAGTTTTCTGTAACATTTCTAATGTATTTGGACCCCCTGGTGGAGGAGAATCTGGATGTTGAATAACTAACGATGAAATACCTTTGGTTGTTAAAGGGGAAACCGATCGTCTGGTAGCTTCAGAATTATTTGATTGGATTTTCTTTACAGGATTTTCTTCATTGCTTTTAACATTCAGAGAGGATTTTCTTTCAGATACTTCTCCTTGGTCATTTTCTTTCTCATGAATTGACATTCTATCCTTTAATACTGAGAAAGGAGACTCCTCTTGAGATCTTTCACCATTTTCTCTGCTATATTTGTCCTCAGAAGTTGCATTCTTTTCTCCATTGACATTCAACTGTGCTTGTAAAAGCTGAATAAGTTGAAGCTGAAGAAGTTGTTGCTGATGAAGTGGCATGCTTTGCTCTTGACCGTAAGCCTCATTCTCATTGTTAACGGCACCACCCATTCTTGACAAAGACATCTGAGCATTCAGAATAACTTCAAGCGCCAGTTGCTGAGAATTACTCATCTGGGGGACGGCATTTCGTAGAAGTTTTAAAACTTGAGTGTAATCCCCAGCAGGAGCAGGTTCCTGGTTATTCGACCCATAAACTGAACTATCGGGATGATCTGGACTTGCATCCCCTCTATATTTCGAAAAGGGATCGATTCGGACATTCTCGAAGTTCAAATTAGGTGACGGGCTCTTTCTTTTACAGGACAGAAGATGCCTTTCAAGATCTTCTTCGTTAAGTATTTCACTAAGACAGTGAGGACATTTTTGATTTTTCGATTCGTCATCTGAAAAGAGAAAAAAGAGAAAGTTACTTTTCTGGTAAATGTAAATTTTATTTTTAAAATCATTTATAACTGAAGTGGGACCCAATTTTTCTGGTAAAATACTTCATTTATACACGAAAAGAGACCCAATTTTTTTCTGGTAAAACACATTCCTTTGTAAATCATTTACACTCGACTTAAGGTCTTATTTGCTGGTAAATATAAATTTTATTTGAAAATCATTTATAACCGAAGTGGGAACCCAAATTTTTCTGGTAAAACACATCACTTAAAAAAAAAAAAAGAGGCCCTAATTTTTTGGTAAAACGCATTCCATTTTTTTTTTTTTTGTAAATTATTTATACCCGTCTTAAGGCGTCATTAATTTATTTTATATAATACATTAATGCCACTATATTTTATAGTGAAATTTAAAAATAAAACTTGGTTATTAATTACGTAATATAATTTTTTTTTATCTCAAAACACTTATTTAAAATATACGAGCATTATACTATTTTAATGTAATAACCGTACCAACCCTTCACTTAAAAAATAATATAAATAAAAAATATATACAAAATAAAAATATTAAATTACCCTATTTATCTCAAAGTAAATATTCACAAAAATTATTCATTACATACAAAATATTTTAAAATTTAAAATTTAAAATTTTTTTTTAAAAAACTTTGAAAATCCGCGTCGCATTAAATTGAAAGATACGCTCATTGAAATAAGCGAAGCAGCTTATTGTATTATATAAAGTAAAACACGTGTTCTATATAATAAAAATTTAATTTCGTATTTTCACAAAAATTTCTAAATTCTAATGTCATATAAAACACATGTTAAAATATAAAGAAAATTTAAAATATGCTTCAGTTATATATATATATATATAATATATATATATATATATATATATATATATATATATTATATATATATATATATATATAAAAAAAAATAATAATTAAATATAATATATATATATATATATATATATATATATATATATATATATATATATATATATATATATTATATATATATATATTTATACTTGGGTGTATGTCTGTGAGCTTAGGTGAGTGAGAGAGAGAGAGAGAGAGAGAGAGAGAGAGAGAGAAGAGAGAGAGAGAGAGAGAGAGAGAGAGAGAGAGAGAGAGAGAGAGAGAGAGAGAAGTATCTAAGTTCGATACTGTCATTCGCATGTTATGAATGACTTCATTAACACTACAACGAAAAGCTTGCGTTGAGCATGGACAAATATTTATGCCGATAATAATCGATCAAAAGTCTACACAATACCCACCAAAGAAAGTAAATACAGATCGCACTTCTAAATCAAATACCGGCATACCCTCGATACACTTCTTATGAGTGTAAGGCAAATGTGATAGGCAAATTAGAAAATGGAAGTGTAGAGCATTTAAAGTGATGTCCGGGGTAGGGAGAGAGAGAGATTGAGAGAGAGAGAGAGAGAGAGAGAGAGAGAGAGAGAGAGAGAGAGAGAAAGATAGAGAGATATAGAGAGATATAGAGAGATATAGAGAGATAGAGAGATAGAAAGAGAGAGAGAGACTAGGTTCTGCATAAAAGAATGTAAAATAGAGACAGAGAGATCGCAACAATATTCTCCACTGTAGTAACGATAATACAAGAGCGAAAAACTTCAAGATACATTCAAAAACATTCGCATGAGGAAAAATAATAATAATAATAATAATAATATAATAATAAATAATAATATATAATAATGTGAATAATAATAATAATAATAATAATAATAATAATAATAATAATAATAATAATAATAATAATAATAATAATAATAATAATAATAATAATAATAATAATAAAGCTCTAGACTTGAGCATTGCAAGAAGAGCTCCTCTAATGGAACCACCTCGGATATCTGGTGAGTGCTCCATACAGAAGCATACCACACCAGTATATAGAGAATAAGCTGTAGTGACGTGAAAATGTTGTGAAAGAGTCCCGAAATTGCTAGATCTTTATATTTTTAACGAAAAAAAACCAGGGAGATTTTTCAAACATAATATATATATATATATATATATATATAACTATATAATATATATATATATAATATATATATATATATATATATATTATATTATATATATATAATATTATAATATATATATATATATATATATATATACTTAAAAATTATATATATATATAATATATAATATATATATATTATAAATTTATTTTGTAACAAAACTATAAATAAAATATTGAATATATTTTATTAGGGAAACACCCACTTTGCATTACAACAGATCCACTTCGTAATTAATATAAAATGACCATGAGATTTTATTTCGGTTTACCTCTGTTCTATACATAATAAATAATATAATTAATAATAATAATAAATAATAATAATAATATAATAATAATAATAATATAATAATATATAGTATAAAATAATAATAATAATAATAATAATAATAAATAATAATATAATAAAATAAATAAATACACGCAAACATACTTAGTTAGTTGCCCTAAATTGTTTCAAATGACAAAATATTTCAATCGTATAATATATATATATATATATTATATAATATATATATATATATATATAATATATATATATATATATATAATATATATATATATATAATATATATATTATATATTATATATATATATATATATATATTATATATATATATATATATATATAATCTATGCGCAAAAACTTATTACTTTTATATAAATGAAGTTAACGAATCCATATTTTATAGATTAATGCAAAAATTCAATAATAATAATTAATTCACTAAGTTTACGCAATGAGAATATATCGATAATTATTAATCCCTGGATGTCAAATATTTTTCGATACTTAATGGTAAAAGCTTACATAAATAGAATTAATAATAGTGATGAGATACAACCGATTAATTGATATATTTTTCACTTCAGCGTAGAATAGTAAAGTAATCATATTCATTCGAACATTTATAAAATTAATCTTAATAGGAATGAACAATACAATCAATAAATAAATCTATATTAATAATCATTGCAACCTATAATAGTAAAATAATCGAATTTATTCGAGTACTTATAAAATTAAATTAACAAATAATAAAAGATATAATCGATAAATCGATTTCAAAAGTAATTTCAACCCATAATAGCTAAATAATCGTATACATTTATCTTTATAGAATTATTTTAATAGATCTGAACAATACAATCGATGTATCGATATTATCAACCAACTCAACCTATCATAGCAAAATAATCGTATTCATTTGAATAATCGGTATATTGACTTTATTTTAGCGATATATCCTAATAATCTGTATATCGATATTATTTTTTCATATATCGTGTAATATACTTTAAAGAGATAGGACACAAAAAATCGATTTTATTATTTTTTATATATTTCACAATGATAATCGATGTATCGCTATTATTTCAGTGATACATCGTAATGATAACAATTATTACATCGATAATATTGTTCAATATATCGTAATATAATACCAAAATAACTGGCCTCATTCGATTATTTATCGAAATTAATGAATATGAACAATATAATAAAAAAATCGATATTAGTAATCATTTTAACCTATAATATTAAAATAATCGTGCTCATTCGAGTATTTATGAAATTAAATTAAAAATTATTAAATATATAATCGATAAATCGATTTTATTAATCACTTCAACCTATAATAGTAAAATAATCGTATATATTCATTCGAAAATTTAAAGCCTATAATTAAATTAAGATATTAATGATATAATCGATAAATTGCTATTATTAATAGCTTCAATCTGTAATATTATGATAATCATATCCTTAAGATTATTAATAAAATTAAGTATTAACGATATAATCGAAAAAATATTAAATATTAACGATATAATCGATAAGAATCAAATATTAACGATATATTATAAATTTATATTATTTTTATTATATTTCATTTTATTTTCAAATTTTCTTATATTTTATATTTTCCTTTTACTTCCAAAAACATTTTAGAATTTAATATTTATTTTAAGAAAATGAAAATAAATTAAGTTAGAAATTAAAGAAATTAATTTATCCGAGTTATGCATATGTATTAGTGAATAATATCATTATAATAAATATATAAAATAATATATAATTATAGTAAATATAAATAAATAATAGATCTGGTTTGTTATAATGGTTCTTCTGACTTATACAGATTATCTGGTAGAAAAATCGAGTTTCAACTTTGAAGAATTTATTAATTTATTATATGATTGCATCGAGTTTTTTTTTTTTATTATTGAATTTTTATTTTATTAATTATCATAAATATAAATGATTATTAATTAAAAGTTTGTAATAAAAATATATATAGGAAATAACTTTAATAATCCTTTGTTTTAACGATGTGTATGCTGGTGATGCTCTTCAGATAGGTGCATGAAGTTGGACAACTAATGCTCTATCGTCCTTAAAGTGAAGAGTGAGATGACGATCTGAAAAGAGTTTTAAGAGGTGTATGTATTATTAGAAATATCTATAAGGAGAGAGGAGAGATATAGTTAAAGGTGTGTAGTTCATAGTACTACTAGTATAGTGAATCTGGGGATCGTATATCACATTATGTATTTGAGTTCTGTTAATATTGATTGAAGGCGTCGTTTGAGGAAATTTTATATGACTAATTCGTGATGGGATGTGGGTTTATGATTGTGATTTTTGAATAGATAAATGAGTCAGCAAAAGAGGTAGTACAGATAATAATTGAAACACTAGTGTAAGTAATTATTTTCTTGAGAGAGAGAGAGAGAGTGAGAGGCGTGTTGATTTTTTTTCATTTATAAATCATACATGTCTTTTATTTTGTCTCATACTTATATCTTGTTATGTTTGTTATGATTGTGGAATGAAGGGGCTCTTGTAGTGGTGGCACTATCTGTGATGAAGATTTTATTCACTTTTATTTTATAGCTGTCGTGAATGAGTGAGTCTCCTCATGAAGCGTGTAAAACATAGTGTAAGACACAAGTATAGATTGAGAAAGTATATGTATTATGTAATATGTTCTTTCATTGAATTCATATTTTACATATAAATTTAATTAAAAATTATCTATATGATAAATATATTTTTTAATTTTTCGTCTCTATATATTAATATATATATAATTATATAATAATTAATATATATATTAATATTAATATATATATATTAATATTATATATATATTATATATATATATAATTAATAATATCTAATAATATATAATATGTAAAGATCCTCTGACTTAAAATCTTGTTGCTTAAATGGCTGCTGATTAGGCAACCATAGTTATAAAAATATAAAATAGAACAAGATAAAATAGTCCTAATATAAAATAGTTTTAAGTTATTTCTTTTTAGGGTACTTTTCTTAGCATGGCAATCAATAAATCAAATGACATATATATAATTATTATATATTATAATATATATAATATATATATATATATGATTAATATATATCATTATATATATATATTATATATATATATATATATTAATAATATATATAATATATATATATAAATATAATAATATTATATATAATATATATATTAATATATATATTATATATAATATTATATTAATATTATTATATATAATATATATATTAATATATAATATTAATATATATATAATTAATATTAACATTAACAATAATATATATATATATATTAATATATTATAATATATAATATATATATACATACATATATATCATATATTATATATATAATATATAGTATATATATAATATATATAATATATATAATATATATATATATATATATATTAATAATATATATATAATAATATATATATATATATATAATTATATATATATATATATATATATATATAATATATATAATATATTTATATATATATATATATATATATATATATACAGAGGAGAGAGAGACATATTATATATATATATAGTAGAATAGAATAGATAGGTGTAAATAAGCTGAATATCCGTCATCCTCTGGATTAACGTGAGTTTTCATTCTCATAATTTCAAACTCAGTAGCTATCCTCACGCATTAATTTTTTTGCTTGTATGTTTGAGAGCGTGATAGAGTCATTGCACATTATCTAATTTGAGTATATTATATGAGAAATCACTTGAGTCTCAGTTATACTACATGGAGTCATATATGCTCTAATAAAACAAGATAATCACTTACAGGCCAGAGGATGTGTTAGTGCCTAGATCTCACTGGAGTATAAATACATCTCTCACTCGCTATTCATGAATGAGATATAGTTAAATATGATTTATCAATACTCTTTTACAAATAACAGTATGGTATCTGGGAGAGTGCATGTGGCAAATTAGACAATTAATTTTACTAAATCTACACATGATATTAATCGAAAATACACATAATAATTTCATGAATCCACAGAGTTAGATTTTAAAATGAGAGTATTAAATAAAAATTTATAATATTTGAAGATGACATCATTAATAGTTGTTTTAGTTTCTTCGGGTTCATTAATAACGATGGATTTTGAGAAAATAAAGTAACAAATAATATATTTCATAAGTATTAGAGAAAACGCAAAAAATTTCATATCACTTAATACTGTGATTAGATGATATTTCACTAGTGCTTGAAAATAAGATATGAAACGTTTCTTTCTGAGTGGCTTCTAGACTGCGTATTGAAGATGTCTTAGTTCAATAATTGAATGTGATAAAAGAACATCTATCATTGATCGTGAGAAACAAAGAGAACTATCAAACACGAAGTGAATTAGAGAGAGATGTCGAGATGCTACACGTATGAGAGACTACTTGGTCTTGGTGGCCCGAGCTGTATATATTGACCTGAGAATGTATTTTCTTTACAGTCGTGGCAGTGAAGCCTCGTCCACGGGAGCCTATCCTTATTTGAGGGTACCTCCTCTTTCGTGGCTATATCGCAATGGGTCATGATAGATGGGGTCACTATATCAGTCGTGCGAGGGCATCTCCGCTATATACTCTCTACATGATAAGGAGAAGGAAATCTGCTCCCTATAAGGACGGTGCCGTGAATAGCTTTTTTTTTTGAAGAAGCACTGACTTAACACTGTCTTGTATAATAGTGAATGCTGTGTAATGATTACAGCATCTACATAAATACTAACCATTTCCAAATGGATGGAGGCTCGGGCGATATGATGTAAAGAGGTTGGTGAGGTGCAAAAGAGTTGGTCCAAGCTTCCTTCACTCGGTTAACAACAGTATATATTATACTACTCATACTTATTGAGATAAGTAATACTACTTATTATAGCTTGGGAACCTAATAGAGCTTAGAGTCACCCTGGGCTCGGGTCTTCCTGAGTGATATTTGGCCACCTTACCTATGCATTAGGGTAAATCACTTTAGTGAGTTTCATTATATTATACGGGGTTATGTACCTAGTTATTTATATTTTGTGAGGGGGTTGGTCCCCCTGGGGTACCCTAATTATTCATATTGTATCTTAGCCTACATGTACGATTGAAGTGTAAGTGGTGTTAGTATGTGCATGAGCCCTGCTCACGACACATTCAGAGCGTTATTTTTACACGGAAGCTCATAACTGCTGGCTAAAACCTAAAAACTTACAATCTGGCTTTCCCGCATAACGCATCCGCGTATAGGCGATTTAACTATCCACTCTATTGTTAACCCAATCCGCATCCCCCATCACATCACGCCGTTGTAGTAACATCACTCCCACTCCTCCATCCACACTTCTATATATACACTGTATTATTTAACTCACTCACCTATAAATACTATTGTAGTACTTATACATTATAACCTGTGTATCGAAGTACGTGTAGCCTCTAGTTATAATGGTGAGTGGCGTATAACTACGTATCCTCATGATAAATAGAGATAGTCATGAGCTTATACTTTCAAGCTACTTTCATTGAAGTTAAGTTGAATGACTATCACTTTATCAATGCTATTTTCAAATGTAAAATGTATAGCTTAGAGCTATACACATATTACACAAGGTTCTACTTGTTTTCAATAGAAAGATTAGATAGAGAAGCTGGTTCGATAGTCAAAGTATTCTAAATAGACCAACGCGAGAACTAGTACGACCGCGGTCTCGGAACCGAACTAGCTGAGAGCGTGAGAGTGCCCTAGCTCAAGGCGAATTAATTAACCTTATATATATATATATATATTTATATGATATATATATATATTATATAATCATATATATATATAGCGAGCTAAGCCGATACGAGTGAGGATATGATGGTATTTGTACGTATGTTGGAGATAAATTCATATTAAATTATATAATAATGGGTGTAAAGGCTTTATGTATAGTTTAATTCACTTAGGGGTATATATATATTAATTTATATATATATATATATATATATATATATTATTATATTATATATATATTTAAATTTAATATATAATAATATTATTTCATTTTAAAAATATATATATATATATAATATTATATAATATATAATTATATATATATATAATATATATATATTATAATATATATTAATATATAATATTAATATTATATATATATATTAATATATATATATATTATATATATAATAATTTATATTATTTTGCTTGATTTTTACTTATAATAAATATAATGCTTTCACGTTATAATAACGTAATAAATTATACGTTTTAACCATAATCACTAAACAGTAAAATCTATGTATATATAATCAAAACCCCATCGCTAAATACTATCTCACTACTATCTTAATACTATATACTTCAGTATATGATTCATATTATGATCTAATTGATTTATATCATTAGTGAGTCTAATAATATATATATATATTATTTCTATTATAATAATTTTATGATTTATTTACATACCCTAATACAGTAAATCAGTAAAATCAATAACTATAAGTAATTCACCAACACTATGAATACTCTACTAACCAAGTACTTATGATTTATCGTTTGGTACCTGGTACAACTATCGCAATATAAATTGTTTGTATATTCTTATTTACTAATTAGATCCATTAATTTTTATTATAATTGAGTTGTGTTTTTATTACATATTGCAATTAAAAGATAGGAATGTCGTTCGTCGAGCAAGGAGGCGAAGTTCGTTTGTAATACGCATCTTCACCGATTCGACCTAACGAATGTTTACATCCTTGGGAGAGATATCGTATCTTTCATAAGTCATATATATTTCAAGGGACTAAAGGATGCCGCCAAACAACAAAGTGATCGATATCGACGGGCATAGATTCTTCACATACGTCCATATGTACGACTAGTTCATTATAGTGAGAGTACGTAAAAACGTGTTGTTTGTTTACACTAGACTCTAAAGCTCAGATAAAGTAACTTTCTCGGCAGCTATAATCGTGTTTGGGATTCAAACGGTGGCGACACCCTGTGATGAAGAACTCACTTTTCTTTACGTCTCTCATAGAGTAATCTTTAACTAAAGTGTGTTTTCACTTTTTACTTCTAATATATAATGGTATATTTAATAGTGATTATATTAATACATAATAGAAGTAGTAGTGTTGTTATGTGATGTGTGTTGTGTGTTCGCACTTTTAGTGTTTGTTTGTGTTTTGCGCTTAGATTGATTGTTGTTTTTAGATAAAATATTGAAATAATTTAAACCATATAATTTAATTAAATAAGTTTGAGACCAGCTCATCAAGCACACATCAAAAATGCAGACACAAGTAAGGGATGAATAAGTAGAATTAGCAATAAATGTCCTTAAGAAAAATAAAAACAGCGTAGGATATAAAATATGCAGATCTCTAACAACATACAACATCATACAACAACATACAACTACATCAATGAATAATATATTATAAATAATAAATAATATATTAATTAAATTAATAATATATACATAATAATCAATAAATATATAAAATAGACTTGTATGTTTTTTTTTCTTTACAGATTATTTTAATGAGATAAATAATTCAATAATGAAGAATTTTAATTATTTATTATTTTAAATTTGTTTTAATGGTACAAAATATTTTTTATATTTGTAATTTTATGTTAATTTTAAAAAACGTTTGATTTAATTTAAATAAAATTTTTAAATACTATTAATATTTTTAAAAATGAAAAAAAAAATAAACGATATTGCAATGGCAACTCGTGAGGTTATAATTAATTATACTAATACGAATAAATATAAAATGATAATACGAAAGGTGTAAGGAAATATATAAGAAATAAGTGAAAGACAGAAGAAGGATTATAGACAATATCTTATCTCTTACTAACTCAAAAATTAAATTTAAAGATCTAAGCAGTCTTCATGTAAATTTAAAAGTAGTAGTATAAGTAGTAATATATATATATAGTATCATATATGAATTATAGAGAGCAGAAAGTAAGTATACTTTTTATATTTATTTTTTCTATTATTATTTATAGTATTATATATTACTAATTATTGCATCATTATTACATTATATTATTTTTTTATTATTTACTTTTATCTCATATATATATATATGTATTTAGAGAGGGAGAGACAGTCTCGGTGGATGTATCGGCTCAGGCTTATAGAGGTGGATTTATTAAGTCATATATTGATTTTCACTTTCCTTAGGTCGTCCTATACGAGTAGAGGGAGCCGCATCTTAATGGGCTAGTAAAAGGTGGTGAGTGAAGAGAAACCTGTGTCGAGCAGATGAGATATGAGTGAGAGAAGTGAAGAATAGTAATTATTGTAAGTATTTGTTTATCTACTTGTTTCTCCTAGTGTACTCATATAATAAATTCAAATTATACTCTTAGGTCACTATTAGTAAATTATATATGTATCACAATGATGTATGTATGTTAGAGCTTTTATATATACGTAGATGCCTATATTTTATTTATTGAATAATATTGTATTTTTCAGCATTTTGTATCATATTTTGTATTTTTTCACTCAAATAGAAAAAAGTTGCTCTAAAAATTTATTTACAAATAATAAAACAATGTTATTTATTGATGCCTACATAAGCATGAGTTAAAAAAATACTAGTTGAAAGGCTCCCTACAAATACTTGTATCCATTATAGAGTATTTTATACTAGCATTTAATATAAAATACCGATTTTTACAAACTACTATATATTAAATATCATTGATTTTTAACATAGTTTTATTTAGTATCTATTAGTCTATAATATATAACATTTAGCAGTACTAGTATCGTAGTATTGTAAGTAGAATATATAAGTAAGTTATTATGAGTGATAGTAAGTAGAATCATATTAGTGAATATAGGATAGCAAGAGGTAATATATATGTACAATAAAGATCCATAACCATAAAGATAGCTAATATATATAATAACCATAACAATGTGATACGACACACTAACATATATTGAACTAATACAATTAATACTACAAAAATAACATACACAACTAAGCATACAATCAAACACTCAAAACAACCTATAACTAACTATAACAACAAACATAATGGCTGCATCACCCCAAATATACTCTATCACATTACAACAATAAGAACTGAGACAAAACTATACTATAATATACAACAACAACTACAACAACAACATACAACTCAAACATATATATATATATATATATATATAACCACAACAACACACATACACAACCACAACGAAATATATAACAACAAAACAACATAACAACTTAATCCCTAATACTATTATTAATCAATCAATATATAAACTTCAATTATAGGACACAGTCAGAATTAAATCATTTAGACATTATATAAACATAAATTACTTCTCATAATATGAATCAAAACGTTTATCTTTACTATTCATATTTCTATCTCTAAACATATAGACTAGTACTATTTTACAGTATTGATGGACTATCTGTTCATAGCCTATTTATAGTCTACTATATTTATATGTTAGAGATGTAATTGAGTAACGCTTCATACAGTTATGAGGAGATCAACAAGACACACTAATTGTAGAACTCGGACGCGCTACCAAAGTATAGCTCTGTAAAGATGTTCGTGGAGCTAAAATTATGCTCTACTCGGTTTCACTATATATTATGAGTCTCAATCACTATCTATCTCTTTAATTCATAATCACGCCCGTGCTATTAATATAATGCTATATTATCAGAATACTATAATAATAAGTATTATTAAATCACATCAAATAATAATAAATAATATAATAATATAATACGACTAAATAATTTCAATGAAATAAAATTATAATAATAATAATTAATAACATATTGCTAAACAATATATTATTTAGGAGTAAAAGAAAAATTTACATATATATTGAGAAGTTTCTTATATACCTCAATATCTGAGTGAGGATATATCACTCAATTGATATGAAATCTAAAGAAGTAAAAGATGCCTAGATTAAAATAATACTAACTCAAGGTACACTAAAACAATGTACTAAAGACTCACAATGGAATGAAAAATTGGGCTGGAGCGAGATAGTGGTTAGGTACCAGGTCTGAATAAGCTCGTACGTAGCATCGTGGTTCGCTAGCTAGTAGTAGTAATTGTTAGTTAGTTTTTTCGGGGACCAGTGGTCATCCCGCCGTGCGCTACCTTTTTGAGCAGGTATATACTGTGATTTAAATCGTGGTGCCGTGTGAGTGAGCTAAGCTCCGGTAGTCGTGGTCATACGGATACCCTGGGCACAGCCCAATAGTGTTATGTCTTATTATGTAATCGTTACGAGCCAATGCATACGTTACGCGTAGATGTGAGTGTTATATGACGGGGCCCTATGCATCACCGTACTTTCATGACGTTTTTCACACACTCCGCTATCACCTCATTTTATATTTTCACTCAAGCTTCTAAAATAGGAGTTAATTGTAACCCCCTCTTTTTAGTTAACAATTGTTTTCCACTGAAAGCCACCCTAAACCACGAAATCTATCAGAATTAATAGCATAGTCAATAATAAGCTGGCATCAATATAGCATTGAATTCCTTGTCATGAGGTGCCCGACACTTCCACGCGTCTTCCACTGTAGTGATTGCGATAGTGTGGAGACCTGATCTAATGCGATGGAGTATACCACAGCTGGATATAGGGTGTGACGGTTTGCGGAGTGAAGTTGCCGTGTATTTCATTCACCTAGAAGCGAGTGAGATATGGCTGAATAACACACACGACCCTGGGAGTCACTCGTAGATTTTTATGATATCGAGGCACTGGTTTAGCCATGATGAGCCGTAGGTAGATGTGGAGTCCGTGATGCATGAGCACATGCTCACACAACCTAGGTAAGTCCTGATAGCAGAGTTGGTTACCCTGTAGTCGCCGATATCTCCATTTTGGTTACAAGCCCCCAACATCCGCCTGATAGTTCCCTAGTTCACCTATATCATACTATCGATGTATCAGTTAGTAGGCGTGGAAGAATAGATAGTATATGTATTATCATGTAACTGTGTACGAAGATACTACTATCTGAGTTACTATGTAGTGTGGCGTATTAAGCCACGTCATCTATACGAATAAGTAGTGAGCTCAACTTTCAAGGCTACTTATTCATGAACGTAAATATACTGAGTCTAACTTTCAATGCTATACTTTCATGGAAAGATCAGTATTGAGCTACTTTCAAGGTCTAACTATTTCTCATTGAGTGAAATGTATGATGTGAGTGAAGTCTGTGTTCGAGTCAAGTTCTAAAGCAACGCGAACTGCCGATCATATAATATTATAGCTACGTATACGGAACACCTCAGCGTAGCGAGCCCGTGAGCCGGCGCAATTACCTAATATCGTATATTATATATTACTATATATATTATATATCTATATATATACTATATATACTAATATATATTAATATGCGCGTCACTGCGTACGTGGTTTTATTATTTTAAGACAAAATCCAAAAGAACACCTTTTATTTCACAATAATACACCAAATCATCGCGGTCGAGGTCATGTGAGTTAGAGTATTCTTGTCAGCTTTATTACGCGCTGTTACAAGATTACCTTACTACTCCTGAAATTGAGTTTATACTATACTTACGGTAACACAATTTCTTCTCTCTGCAACGTCTATACCGATAGTACACTCCTACTGAAGTTCATAATAGGTCGTACCTTCACACTGCGTCCTTTACCATCTTTTTTCATGTGGAACAGACTACCGAGGGTCTATTGAACCATACATGGGCGTACCAATTATACTCAGCATGCCTTCTTGTCCAGTTCCACGTCTTCACCTCATTATCTCTTGAATTGTATTTATAACGCACTTGTTTTGCTCTCTTGTTATGGATTCAAATAAACGGTTTACTGTTAACACTGCATATATGATATATACGTACTTGGAGTGTATTACCAGACTTTGGAATAACTAATAAGTTTAATAAATCAGCTAGACTGCTCATTTAACCTATACTAGCCATCCACGTTCCACTTCATAATATTGTATCTGTGGAGTAGCTTTTACAGTATATTTATAATTTATATGCGTCTCTTTCACCGCTTTAGTGGTATCGTGGAATATAACACAGTATAATTTTGCGTATTTTTACACATAACTCTCCTCTTTAAGAAGACCTCAGTATATCCTCAGCAGAGGTGTAACCAAACTCCATCATACACACACAACATCTCTATAGCACCGCTCAGCATATGATCTATTTGACCCGGGTTGCGTCTATACTCTCGTTTTGTGCTTGTGTCTATCATTTTTTATTAAAATTACTATATGGAGACACCCTAGAATCAGTAACTGAGGTAATATATCAAACCACCACCGAGAGCACCTGCCTCATACCATCTAAGTCAAACTATGATCTAGTGATCTTATTGAGTATATCTCTGAGTATTTGGAGTTAGACTATATCTAACTCATTTATTTTTTTATTAAATTGTTGTGTTATCTACACTAACTTATAATTGTAGCGAATAAGTGCCGTCGGCGCCCAGGCACGCGCCGTGTCGCGCGTCTCTCTCTCTTTCAACGCTCATCTGGCGGTAACGTCTTTACGTCTTGTATGATCCTTTATGACTATCTCCCCTGTCTTCTACAGTCTTCTTATCATTGCTCTTTAGTGATTATTATGTCAACTGAGCGTGTGCATTTTACTCTTACCCTCACTGTGTGTACCGTTAGAGATGTGTGACGTATTTTTTCTAGTGTTCTCTTGTCGTTCGTAAGCGGTGATGTGCTTATTACATTTTCCGTTTCTCCTCCGCTCCATTCCCCCTCCTTCACACCATGCCTACTCTTCACCTGCTGTGTAGGCATCTCTCTATACGTCTTTTACTGTGCAATCTTTACTGTCACAAATTTCTTGCAAGTCCGCCCTCGAATCATGCTCTTATCTTTATATTTTGACTTTAGCAATCCAATGATGTTATGAGTGATGTGTGTGGTGTGTGTTCTCGTGTTGTACGTATGTGTGTGTTTTAGATCTATCGTGTAGCGTAACCATACATTGTAAGTGACTCACTGTATGCCCCAGATGCATAAAATATGAATATCAGGGGGATCAAGATAAGCATGGGCGATAACGCTACAGCTATGAGTCTTTACTCTGTAACCATCGACTCAGAATATATGAGCAAACTCATATTATACCTTTCATTTACTCTTACTTACTCTCACCCCTATTCATTATTTCTTGTAATACCCTGTATATATAGTTACATTATATATTATTATTGCGCTTTTTTACTTATTTGTGTACTTATTCAATACTCTTTCCTATCCTCATCCATAGCTAGCCTAGCTATTTCCCTATACTTACGATCCTAAAACTAAGTGATTTTTACAAAAGTACCATTACTAGCCTAAACATATTCTAACCGTCTTTATTCATCTAATATAATATATATTAGTATTTTCACAATATTATCTAATAACATTATTAATTATATATCTATAGATTAAATATATATATAATATATTTATATATATATTAGATATATATATTAATATAATTAATTATATATTATATATATATAATATATATATATTATATATATTAATTTAATATATATATATAATATATATCGTATATATATTTATATATTATTATAATATATATATATTATTAAATATATGATTAATTAATATATTATAATATATTATCTATATATTATTAATATAATATATTATACTATATATTATTATATATTATAACTGCTATATAACATCTCAAGTAGAATATATTTCCAGCGATATGATCGCACACGTAGACTGAATTGATAAGAGAGAGATCTCATATGGAATGCATATCATCCGAGCTGTGCTTACGCGAGCCGATAATTCCAAGTCTGGCTACGTGATTATCTCATAGGAGTACCTCTGCAAACAGATGGTGCTGAGGACCACTTTAATGGTTTCCTAGCTGAATTAATAAATAGGAACATACATATTGGCTGCATTCACTTTTCAAGCTATCTAGATGTCTTTGAGACGAATAGCACTTATAGAATAACAATTCTTCTAGTGTGATTTACAGGCTCGCACGAACAAATAACCTTGCGAGTGTTCGAATTCTCAGCTGGTTGATCAATGTCTGATATCACGTATGTTAGTATTAGAACGAGAGTGCTTTATTGACGTTAAGATTTGTTTCAGACTCATATGCTTTATTGATTGTAAATTTATTTTGGGTGTGCTTTGTTGAATAGATTAATGAGTTATTGTTTCTTCTATATTATGAAATATATAAGAGATGTGTTCAAATACATATTTCACATTCAAGAGAGTGCTATATTGATTTATAGCTTAGCTCTGGAGAAACTCCACTAAAAAAGCTAGGTAAAACATATACACCCGAGTTGAGCTTTCTCGAGAATAGCTCTGTACCGCTATATACCGGGGGTTTGAATACTCACTAGTGTGTCTATTATAAGTAATAAGTTTCTACTATCACGTTTACTATTATACTTAGCTCTTTACAGATTTCTAACTGATCCTAGTAATCACACATTGAGTGAGGTCAGATCTAGTACAATAGTGACATGTTGGATCATGTAGTAATAGATCTTGTAGTAAGTAGTAGAATCATAGTGAAAGATAGCAAGAGGTTAGAGTGTTAGTACTAAAGATCAAAGAGCATGATAAGCTAACTATGTATAAATACACCACCATATACTAACATAGCTCTGACTACATCTCACAAACATCAACATTCATAAACAAAATACTCACACACTAAACCAGAACAACACATAACACAACACAACACAACACAAATAAACACACACTAACTCACAACACTACTACACTTACTAACTAACAACACACGACCAGACAACTAACAAGACCAACCTCAAACCACTCAACAACACAGCACCCACACATCAAACAACTAAACTCAAACAACAACACAACTATTATACAACTACAAACTGACAACAAAACAACAACAACAAACTCTTAGAGTCGCTATACACTTCGTTTATCAAACACATATAAATTCTACGCCTATAATATGGTTAGCAATGGTACGAATAAACTGTGGCATTAACGTCATAATTTCATTTTTCTCATTTCAATCACCAATCTCCAAGCCAAGATTGAAACCTTATCTTGACATTATTTATTCATATTCTGTTGTACACAGTATAAGAGGCATATATTATTATTAATGAGATTTATTTTTATATTTTAAGGTTATTTGATTCAATCATGAGTTAATGCTTAGCAATGCTTATACCTCGTGTTTTGAAGGGAAATGCTCATTAAAATATTCATTAAAATCAAATGTACTCTGCTAAAGGCGGCTACACACATGCTTGGGTTCGCCTAGCTTTTGAAGACGAGAGCCGAACTGCGCATGTGTGGATGGGTTATTTTTGGCTAACGTTCATGGTTCCGCTTGGTTTATCCTATACCCAAAAGTTTTCCATTGGTTGTTGGTAAATTGACACTGATCAAAGGAAGCGAATGTTCAGAAATTACCCTCATCCACTTATTTGCTTTTGTTTCTGCAATGAAAGTCTGGTTAAATTTTGAAATTAGCAGATTATATACCGGTATATATATATATGCAAAATGCGAGCGTTCGACGTTTAGTAGAGTTCATCAAATTCACGCATGTGTGTGGCCACCTTAATATGTTCATAACTTTATTCAGAACAAGAACATTTTGTTTGACAATATTTCACAACCAATCCAACTAATCATAAAATTGAGGATAGTGTCCTTTGTATTCATATTCTGTTGTACACAGTATAAGAGGCATATATTATTATTAATGAGATTTATTTTTATATTTTAAGGTTATTTGATTCAATCATGAGTTAATGCTTAGCAATGCTTATACCTCGTGTTTTGAAGGGAAATGCTCATTAAAATATTCATTAAAATCAAATGTACTCTGCTAAAGGCGGCTACACACATGCTTGGGTTCGCCTAGCTTTTGAAGACGAGAGCCGAACTGCGCATGTGTGGATGGGTTATTTTTGGCTAACGTTCATGGTTCCGCTTGGTTTATCCTATACCCAAAAGTTTTCCATTGGTTGTTGGTAAATTGACACTGATCAAAGGAAGCGAATGTTCAGAAATTACCCTCATCCACTTATTTGCTTTTGTTTCTGCAATGAAAGTCTGGTTAAATTTTGAAATTAGCAGATTATATACCGGTATATATATATATGCAAAATGCGAGCGTTCGACGTTTAGTAGAGTTCATCAAATTCACGCATGTGTGTGGCCACCTTAATATGTTCATAACTTTATTCAGAACAAGAACATTTTGTTTGACAATATTTCACAACCAATCCAACTAATCATAAAATTGAGGATAGTGTCCTTTGGACATAAATGACTTCCACATCCTTCTGCTCAATAATTTTGTATGGATGATTCTATGTTTATTCTCAAAGCCATACACATGATGGGAGGCCTCTGATACCAAATTCACATACTTTTCAGCACTTTGAGAATAAAATGAAAAGTCTGAACTATCACTGTCTGTCCATAAGAAAGTGCATCTCCATGTTGAAAAAGTGCTGTGTTTTAGGTGGTTTCACAACCTCAGGAGCAGTGAGATCTATCAACTCATATCAGTGAACAGCATTCCAATTCACTTGAGGAATTTTTATCTGAATTTTTCGTCTCACTCAATTCCTCAAACATGCAATAGAATAAGATGATAGTGAAAACATGCAATAGAATAAGATGATAGTGAAAACATGCAATAGAATAAGATGATAGTGAAAACATGCAATAGAATAAGATGATAGTGAAAACATGCAATAGAATAAGATGATAGTGATATAGCAGTGTTTAATAATCCCTATGAATTCAAATAGTTGAATGTGTGTGTTGTCTGTTATAAAT
This sequence comes from Trachelipus rathkii, assembly GCA_015478945.1. Taxonomy (NCBI): domain Eukaryota; kingdom Metazoa; phylum Arthropoda; class Malacostraca; order Isopoda; family Trachelipodidae; genus Trachelipus; species Trachelipus rathkii. Next base: position 27,750 of record JABUQX010050412.1, read on the forward strand.
GGTAATATTTTGTATTTCTTTTCAAATAAACGTGTTAGCCCTTGTTAGCTTGGTTCCCAAATCCTACACAACCTACCCCTTGCTCTACTACTACTATTAAAAAAAAAAAAAAATGATGGGCCATCATTCCAAAGAAAGTGTGCTCAACTATGGCTGCAGAACCAGTAATTGTTTTTGTTTTTGTTTTTTGCTGGCTCGATCAATTTAAAATTGTTGATCAGACTCTCTCTCTCTCTCTCTCTCTCTCTCTCTCTCTCTCTCTCTCTCTTTCTCTTCTTTCCTCTTCCTCTGCTCTTCTCTGTTTTCTCTCCTCTTCTCATCCTCCTTCTTTCTACTCTCTCATCTCTCGTCTCTCTCTCTCTCTCTCCCTCTCTCATCCTTCCTCCCTCTTCCTCTCTTCTCTTCTCTCTCTCTCTCCATCTTCTCTCCCTCTCTTTTCTTTCTCTTCTCTCTCTCCCTCCTGTTTTCGCTCATCTTCTGCTTCGTTTATTTCATCTTGCTATCTCATGCTCTCTCCCTTTACTCTTCTTATACTTTCTCTTCTCCTCTATCATCTTTCTTCCCATCTCCTTCTATTCATTACGCGCGCTTTCTTCATCTTCTCTTTCTGCCTACCTCTTTTTGTGCCTCTCTCCTCTCCCAGGTCTTTCTCTTCTCATCTTTCTCTTCCTCTCCTCTCCTTCACCTCTCTCCAAATCACTTCATCACTCTCTCCTCTTCTCTGCCTCCTCTCCGTTGCCTCTCTTCTTTCTACTTCTCTTCGTCCACCCTCCCCTCTCCTCTCTCTCTCTCTCCTGATCTCTGCACCTTCTCCGCTCTCTTCTACTTCTCTCTTCTCTCCTTTTCCTCTCCTCCTCTCTTCTTTCCCTCCTCTCCGTCCCACCTGGTATCTGGCCCTCTCTCTCTCTCTCACTCTCTCTCTCTCTCTCCTCTCCTTCCTCCCCTTCTTAGTTTTCTCTCTTATTCTTCGCTCCTCTTCTTCTTCTCTCTCTCTCTTCGCCTCTTTCTCTCTCTCTCTCGCCTCCCTTGCTCTCTCTCTTGCCTCCTTCCTTTCTCTCTCCTTTCTCTCTCTCTCTCTCTTCTTCTTCTCCTCTCTCTCTTTCTCTCTGCCCTCTCCTTCTCTCTCTTCTCTCTCTACTCTCCTCTCTCTCTCTCTCTTCTCTCCTCTCTCTCTCTCGTCTCTCTCTCTCTCTCTCTCACTCTCTCATACTCTCTTCTCTTCTCTCCTTCTCTCTCTCTCCTCTTCTCTCTCCTCCCTCTTCTCTCTCTCTCTCTCTCGCTCTCTCTCTCTCCTCACTCTCTCTCTCTCTCTACTCTTCTCTCTCTCTCCTCTCTACTGACTCTACTCCTCTCTTATCTCCTCTAAGCTCTGCAGTGACAGGTCTCGTTCGTACCTCGAATAGTCTACTGCCCATCAGCCGCCTCCCAATACTCTGGTACGGGGATTGATGCTAAGCTTGCTTCAAAGCCATAACACTGCAGTCGTCCTGCAAATTCCACACTCTTGCCCTCTAAGCCCTACTCTCTCTCGTGGGTCATAACTCTCTCTCTAAAAAGGGCTCTGCTCTTCTCTCTCTTCGTCTTCTCTCTCTCTTCTCTCTACTCTTCTCTCTCTTCTCTCTCTCCCTCTCATCTCTTCCTCTTCCTCTCTCTCTCCTCTCTTTCTCTCCTCTCTCTTCTCCTTCTCTCTCTCTCTCTCATCTCTCTCTCTTCTCTCTCTCTCTCTCTCGTCTACTCTCTCATCTCTCTCTCTCTCTCTACTCTCTCTCTCTCTCTCATTAAACTATAGGAAAAGGAATATTTTGAAAAGCTTTTATTACATTTAAATAGTCTTATTATTATATAAATATTATATAAAAGTAACTTCACACAATTGGTGGAGTTGTTTAATTTGGTTAAATTAATCTTGCCCCAGTGTGCCCCTTTTCACATGAAAAAACAAAGTTTTGAAATGTTTCAGATATTCATCTTTCATTAAAAGAAAGATTAATCAAATTAATAAATTATAATAAACTCATAATGACAAATTAAAACTTCATTATGCAAATTTATATATTATAAAACATAAAATAACTTAAATTGTAGTGATATTGAGCTAGTAGTTTAAAATGTTTACCTGCTGAAATTCTTTTTAATTCTTTTTTCTTCAATTTATTGTCCGTTTTATTTTGCAGATCATTTATCAATTTTGATTGCTGGTAAATTCAACTTGAAATCAGAGGGTTAATTTCAGTTTCGAGATTTCCAAAATTAAAACCATTTGGAAAACTCATAATATATTAATATATGACATTTAAGTTAAAAAACAAAAGACTCGCAAAATATTGATTGGCCCAATTCCAACAATGTGGTTGTTGAGTCAGAAAAATATTTACCTCTTTATATATGTTAAAGGTGTTGTTCTTTAAATTTATTGTTCATCATTATATAAGATATGTAAAATAGACTTTGTAAAAATACTATGGTTTCTTCAATATGTTGTCAGGTCCTTAGGAACAGTACCTTATATTATTAAAGTTGTTTGAAATGATTAATACTTTTCAAATTATAGGGTTCCTTCTTACTTAAATAGTAGATCATCTATAAGAGATCTTTTAATAATTTGATTGTCATATACACTTTGGAAGCTTGAGAGTTACTTTTCTTCAGGGTTGGCATTGATTAAATCAAATTGATTTAATCAGTTGATTAAATCAATTGATTTTTTTGATTATTTTGATTTTTTTAGAAATTTTTTTTTTCTAAATTAATAATTATTCCTAGTTATCACCTAATTAATGATAAGGTATATATTTCATCTATATATAATAAGCAAATTCATCAATGTAGTTTCAAATCATTTTCAATATAGAAATAAATAAAATTAGATTGCTCAGATATTATACAGTACGTATATATATAATTTAAATAACTTAAACTAAATAATAATTATATTTACTAAACTTATTATTAATTAGGTAATAATTAGGATTATTTACTAATATTATCAAAATAATAATTAAAAAGGCAATTTGTGCCTAAAAAAATCAAATAAATCAAAAAATCGAAAAAATCATTAATTTTTAGATTTTTTTTAAAAAAAATCAAAAAAATCACCAACCCTGCTTTTCTTTCTATAAATTTTCGCTGCTGTAGGTTTACTTTAAAATTTAAACATTGGTTTTAATGAAAGCAATTGTTATATATATAATATATATATATACTATATAATATATATATTTTCCTATATATAAATATATAGCAGGTTTTAGGTATAAATATATATATTAATATATATATATATATATATATATATATATTATATTATATATATATATTATTGCAGACCTGTGATGCCTGTTACCTTAAATGGTGGTTATCGCATGCCATCCTGGTAAGGAACATATATATATATATATATATTATATATTATAATATATATATATATATATATATATATATATATATATATATATATATATATATATATAATATATATTTTTTTATTTTATATATATATATATAGGGCTGAGAGAGCTAAGAGCTGAGAGAAGTAAGTTGTATTTTGTACGAGCTCCCGTTGTGAAATTAGGTCATGTGAGCTCTTGAGTGTTGAGTCATTTCGTGTGATTAATATTTAAAATCACAGGTGCATTATCTTTCTCATATGTTAATGTAACATTTATTTCTTTAATAATTACGTATCTCCAGTGACATTGTTGTGAATCCATTTCATTATTGAACCTGTATTTATATTTAATCTAGCAAGTGATTAAAAGTATATTTCTCAATTTCCATATCGTATTCCTCACAGAAGAGTGAGTCATTATCGTCCTTTTAAATCAGTGTAACGCAGAATAGTGTACACAAAATAAGATATTTCCAAGCATATTTTACTTGTGATAAAAATATCTAGAAACTATTTAGGATCTAAGAAGAATATTTATATGTTTCAAAATATTTATTTCTCGTGTTTGTATGTATAAAGAAGAAATCTCCAGAAACTTCAGGTATTTTTATTCATGAAAAATCTCTCTCTCTCTCTCTCCGTTGTAAAGCTCACGTAGGTCAAATATTTAAGACTCTCACTCGCATCAATTTTACAAGTTCTCATTCATATTTCTATGCTTGTAATTTAGTCTCCAAGATTTATATTTAAGAAGATTGAAACATTCCTGACGTAAAGAAATATAATGCTAAGGCAAATAAGAAGAAAAGATCCCATGGAGAAACGGTGATTTACGAAGAATAACCTTTTAATTTAATAATAATAATTTAATAACCCTTGTGCTAACTTATATATCACGGGTTGCACGAACATTGCCATTTATTGGAAGTGAGAATTGAAGTAATGTGAATCCGAGCAATTTATGAAGAATATCGATTGTGACGCCTTTTTTTGCATAATAATTTTAGGCCTAAACCTATATTTAGGGTTTGATATTTGATATCGTTATTTTTCATGTTTGATATCAATTCTTTAGGTACGATTTTAATGATGTGGATATTTGATATCGTTATTTTGACATTTGATATCGATTATTTAGGGTACGATTTCTTGATGATATATATTATGGATGGTATATGTGGTATATTGTGGGGGATTTAAAAGAATTTTTTAAATAATTAAATAAAAGATTTTAATAGATTAAGGAAGTTTTAACGGTGTAAATTTTTTAAAGAAAAAAGAAAAGAAAAAAGTGTAGGAGTAAAGGTAGATGTTGAATTGTGGGTGTAGCCTTTTTAATTTGTGTTTGTATGTATGTATTGTATGTATGTGTATATATATATATATATATATATTATATATAATATATATATATATATATATATATATATATATATATATAATATATATATATATATATATATATATATATATAATATATATAATATATATATATATATAATATATATACATATATATATATATATATATATATATATATATATATATATAATATAATATAATATATATATATATTATATATATATATTTAATAGATATAATATTATATATATATATGTATTTAAGCTGTAGGGTAGTGTGGGTTAACCTTTATATTTTTTATATTTTGTTAAATTTTTTATATTTTTTTTTTGACTTTTAACATTTCATTTTATGTTTTGGATATATTTGGCGAGCGGGGTGGTGGCCTTAGGTGTTGGGAAGGGCCTAGGGTGGGGTGTCCCACAAAGCGTGCGCCTGAGTGAATGATAGAAGAAGGGAAAAGATGGGAGGAGAGAGGTAATTAGAGTGGGATGTATGATGAACGTGAGAGGGTTAAACGAGGATTTGAAGAGGGAGGACAGTGGGGTTAATGTTTGAAGAAAAAAAGTTGGATGTGCTAGGGTTAACAGAAACTAAGTGAAGGGGAAGAGGGAGATGAATTTTGGAAAATACAAGGGATGATTTCGGGTGTGAACGAGAGAGTGAGGGCGAGGAAGGGGGAATTAGTTATGAGAAAGAGGTGTGGATAAGGGTAAGGCTGTGTGCAGAACCAGGTGAGTTCGAGGATTATGTAGGTAAAGTGAAATTATCGGGAAATGTGGGTTTTATATGCGCATATGCACCCGTGAATGGAGCGAACAGTGGAGGAGAGAGAGAAAGATTTTTGAATGAGTGAATGAGTGTTGGGAAAAGTTCGAGGGTAAATGATAAAAATCTGTGTCTATTGGGAGATTTTGAAGTGCAGGTGAAGGGAGGGGTGGAAGAATAATAGGACCATTGGGGGTAGGGGAGAGGTTAATGGAAAAAGTCTGTTAGAGTTGTGTGTGGAAAGAAGAATGAGTGGAATACTTGGATTCAAGAAAAGTGAAAATCACAAAGTAACATGGTAAGAGAGATAAAACGGGGGAGAGGCGGTACTGGATTGATTGTGCTGTGATAAATGGGAAGGATAGGGTAGATTACTAGATGTAATTATTTAGTGGGGCGGGGGGGGATATCGGATCACTATCTGGTGGTTGCTAGGAATAAGGGTGGGAGGAGAAGTGATGGTTAGGGAAAGGGGAGAAAAGAGGAGAAAGTGATAAAGGTGGAAAAATTGGAGGAAACAGTGTGTAAGAGGGAGTTTAGGAGAGTTATGGAGGATAGGTGGAGGGACGGAATTGGGGAGGTGGAGGGGGAGTGGATGAGAATTAAAGAGGCAGTATGTGAAGGGCTTAGAAAGGTATGTGGAGTAAAAAGGGTGGTTGCAAGCAGAAGGAAAGGGAGAATGGTGAAGTGAGGAGGTGAAGGAGGTGGTGAAGAGGAAAAAGGAAGCTTATGTGAAATGGTTGGGATGTAGGAGAGAGGAAAGCTGGGAGGAATATAGAAGTAGAGTGGAAGCAAAGAGGGCGGTGGAGAAGACGAAGAGAAGAGCAAAAGATGAATGGTGTAGAAAAGTGACGAAAAATTTTGAATCGGGAGTAAGATGCTTCTGGAAAGAAGTAAATAAAAAGAAGAAGGAGGGTTGGGGAGAGGATAAGGGATGTGATGGGAGTTGGATAGGAGGAGAGGATAGGTTGAGGAAGAGGTGGGGGGAGTTTGGATTATTGAATGAAGTGGGTGTGGGAGGGGAGGAAGATTTGCAAGAGGCGAGGATGGGGAATGAATTGGGGAGGGAGGGGAGGATGAAATACAAATGAGAAAAATTATAGGCCTGGAATAAAGGCAAAAAAAGGAAGTCCGCAGTCTGGATTGGCGTGTGAAATGGAAAATGTTGCAGAAGCGATGTAGAGGGGTGGAGAAGCTGTACAGGTTATATAATATATGTGGAGAGTGGTGATGGCTACCACAGATTTGCGAGGCATGTTGTTTTGGTTCCCCTGTGATAAGGCGGAAAGGGATAGGATGGAGTGTGGGAAAATTATAGGGATATGTTTATTAAGTGTTGTAGGGAAAGTGTATGGGAGAATAATGATTGAGAGAGTGAGAGGTGGTTTATAACGGAGGAGAAATGGGGAAGAACAAGAGGATTTAGGAGGAAGAGGCGTGTGTGGACCAAGTGTTTACACTAAAGATGCTGGTAGAGAAAAGTATAGGAAGGGTATAGAAAAGAAAGGGAAAGTGTATGGGTGTTTTATAGATGGAGAAAGGCATATGATAGAGTGAAGATGGGTGAATTGTGGAGGGTGTTGGAGAAAAATGGCAAGTGGGGTCAGATGAGCAAAGTATTAGGGCCTTTATAGGAATAGTTAGAATGTGCTGTGAGAGATTAGGGGGAGAGTGAGATGTTTGGGGTGGTGAGAGGAGTGAGGCAGGGGTGTTGTAATGTCGCCGTGGCTATTCAATTTGTTATGGAGAGTGTTTGCAGAGGAATGGGAGGGAGGGGAGGGGGGTGGAATTTATGAATGGGAATGATAGAAGGGAAGTGAAAATGATACTGTTTGCGGACGATACTGCCCTTATGGCGAAGAACGCGAAGGGCTGAGGTATTTGGTGAGGGAGTTTGAAAGAATGTGTGGGACAACAGGGGCTTAAAATAAATCCAGGTTAAGTAAATTGTTAGTGTTTGAGGAGGAGGAAAGAGAGGAGGGAGAGGGTAGAAGTTAGAGTAGGGGGTGTAGTATTGAAGAAGTAAAGATTTTTAGTTATTTAGGGATGGTTGGGTAAGGGGGAGGATGAAGGAGGAGATAGATCACACTTAGAGTAGGAGAAGGAATGAGAGTTTTGAGTGGTCTGAGAGAATTTTGGAAGGGGGGGATTTATCACAGAAAGTGAAGATAAGTATGTTTGAAAAATTTGTGTCGGGGTTGTATGGGTGTGAAACGTGGGGGTTTGAATGCCAGGTCCAGGAAGAAGTTGAAAGTATTTGAGATGAAGGGGGTGAGACGGTTTGTGGGGTGAGCAGAAGGGAGAGGATTAGGAATAGGCTGGCTGAGGAGAGATTGATTGGAGGAATGGTCTGGTGGAAAGAGCGGAGAAAGGGGAAGTTAAGATGGTATGGGCATCTAGTGAGAATGGAGGAACAGAGAGTGGTTAGGAGAGTTTGGGAGGCGGAGGGGATAGGAAGGAGGGGAAGGGGGAGACCAAGAAGAGGGGGAATGGATGGAATAAAGGAGATGCTGGAGGAGGAGGACTGAGGAGAAGAGGTAGGTTGTTGCGAGATATAGAGTGCGGGTGAGGAGGTGGGTGAGGCGAATGAGTTGAAGTGTGAATGAGTGTAGGCTTGTAAACATACCACTACCCCGCTCAAGCGGGAAAAAGTGAAGGCAAAATAAATAAATAAATAAATATATATATTTCAAAAATAATTTTACAATTGCACAAAATGTTGGTCAAAATTTGATGATTGAGTTTTATATATCAGAGAGAGAATTTTATCGTTATAAATCTTAATTGACTAAATAAAATTGTTTAAAAAAAGCTTGAAATAAAAAAAAATAAAAAAGTAAAAACTAAAATTTTAGTGAACTTTACCAAATAAATATTGGAAAGTTATTTTCTCTTTTATAGGGTAAATTGTACTTTTTACTTCTTTGATGGTGCAAGAAGGAATAGGTATTTTGGGGATGAGGTCATTAGCAAGGAGGAGGTAATGGGTAGAGTGAGAAAGTTGAAGAATGATAAATCTGCAGGTTTAGAAGAAATTGCTGGTGAAATGATCAAGAACAGAGGCGAGATGGTAATTGATTGGATTTGGAAGTTGTGTAATAAAGCGTTTATGGAGGGTATAGTTCCGAGGGATTGGAGGAGAACAGTAATAGTACCATTATATAAGGGTAAGAGAGATAATTGGAACTGTAGGAATTATAGGGGGAATGATCAAGAACAGAGGCGAGATGTGATTGATTGGATTTGGAAGTTGTGTAATAAAGCGTTTATGAAGGGTATAGTTCCGAGGGATTGGAGGAGAAACAGTAATAGTACCATTATATATAACAGTAAGGGAGATAAGGGGAACTGTAGGAATTATAGAGGAATTAGTTTATTGAGTGTTGTAGAGAAATTATATGCTGGTATTTTAGTCGAAAGAGTAGTCAAAGTGATGAAGGACTAATGGTAAAGACAAGGTGGCGTTTAGAGGGGATAGAGATGTGTGGATCAAATCTTTCATTGAAACAATTGATTGAGAAATGAATGAGAAGAAGAATAAATTGTATTTAGGTTTTATGGATTTGCAAAGGAAGGATAGGATCTACCTGAGCAGTGTATGATAGGATTAATAGGGAAGCTCTTGGCAGGTGTAGTAATTATATGTTTGGTGGTAGGCTTCTGAATGGAATCAAAAGTATGTATGACAATAGTGAAGTGTGTTCAAGAAAAAATGGTGTGAAAAGTGATTGGTTTAATATTAATAGCGGGGTGAGGCAGGGATGTGTTATGTCTCCTTGGTTACTCAATTTGTATATGGATGGGGTTAAAAGAATTAGAGATGGAGTGGCAGGAAATGGTGTTAGAATGATGGAGAATGGAGATGAGTGGAGGGTGTCCTACCTATTATATGCAGATGATATGGTTTTGTGTGGTGAATCAGAAGAGAGTTTGAGAGGATTGGTAGAGAGATTTGGCAGTGTGTGTGAAAGGGGTTTGAAAGTAGACATAGATAAGAGTAAGGTTATGGTTGTGAGTGAGAACAGTCATTGGTGTGGTTATGTTAGATGGGGAGCAGCTGGAACAAGTGTTTGAGTTTAAAAATTTAGGATATATGTTGGATGAAAAGAGAGCAGATGATGCAGAGTGTAGTAGGAAAGTTGTGAATGGCAGGAAGGTGGCTGGTGCAATTAAATCGTTGGTGGATGTAAAGGGACTAAGTTTTGAGTGTGCTAGGGTCTTACATGAGGGTAT
>JABUQX010050413.1:0-32500 GCA_015478945.1 Trachelipus rathkii
TAATATTTATTTATTATTGCCTTTTATTCGTTATGATATTATAATCTCTTATATATATTATATTATTATATTATTTCTAATTTCTTTATTTTCTCTCATATATTTAATTATTATATCTATTATTATAATCTATATATATATATATTAATTACTATATTTTATTATTTATATTTCATATTTTATTAAAAATTCTATTATATCTATTATATCTATTATATATATTTCTATATATATTTTATATCTATATTATTATATATATATATTCTTTCTTTATTATACTTTATATATATATACTATATAATGTATTTCATATATATATATATTCAGTATATATATATATATATATATATATATATTAATTAATATATACAGTATGTCCTAAGGCTGACATCATTAATCTGAGAATAGTGACAGCACCTACACGTGCTGAATTTGGTGATAATTCGTTACAAAATATTCTTTTTTAATAATTTTATTTTTTTTTTTTTATTTTTATTTTTTTTTTTTTGTTTTTTTTTTTTTTTTTTTTTTTTTCATTTCATTCGATGGTAAATAATTTTAATAAAAAAATAAGTTTAATTTTCCCCTTTAGGGGCTCGATGGTATTTAACATTATTAGTTATAAAGTAACTATCCAAATGTGGAAGTAAAATTAATTCTTTATTTTTTTTTAACTAAATGGATACTACCAAAGGGTAAATCGCAATGCTATGGCAGGAGCTCGGGTCCTCTCTCGGCCTCGCCGGGTGGACGACGGGGGGGACTTCGTCCCTCCCCTCTGTCCCCCTCTGGTCAGCTTAGGGAAAATAAGGGAAAATGACAACATTGCTGTTTAAAATTTAAGAATAATTAAATTGCAAAAAAAAAAAAAAAACTTAAAACCCCTCTTAAATTTCCGCTGATTCAAATATATATTTTGTTTTACTTAGGTGCTGCCGTTCTCGAGTTACATGATGTCAGCTTTACACACTCTGATCCTTATTATTGATTTATTCTTACTATTATTATTCCTATTATTATTATAATTGCTAGATTATCTCATTATTATATGATTTTTATTGTCAATTTTTATATTTGTAATTGTTATTTCAATATATGTTTTACAGTAATAAATACATACGTGACACGTCTGAAAGAATTTTCCTTTAAAAAATTAGCGAAGCAAAATAATGGCGTAATAGAAATGCCTTTTTTAAAAAAAAATCGAAACTCAAGATCAAAAGCCTCACGCTATTCATAGCCTAGCTTAGTAAAATACGTTAGCAAAGGTTGTCAGAAGTTTAACTAAAAAGTAACGCGAAAAATGTATTGGCCTGCGTATCTAGGAATTTGGCCAATATATATATATATATATATTATATATATATATATATATATATATATATATATATATATGATATTATATATATATAGGAATTGGATATATATATATATATATATATATAATATATATATATATATATATATATAGGACCTTAAGTAAACCATGCTCCCTCAAAATAATTTTAGTATTGGAAAAGGTTGGTAATAATTTTTATAGCAAAATTAAAATTAAAAATTCGATTTGTTATAAAAAGAACTTACTTTTTTTTATTTTTGGAGCTTCAAATTGAATTAATTTCCAATTCATTTTATTTAATTTTTTAGGTTTCATATATATATATATATAATATATATATATAATATATATATTATATATATATATATATATATATATATTATATATATATATATATATATATATTATATATATATTATATATATATATATATATATTTTATTATAGCTATATATCATATATATATTATATAATATATATATATATATATATATATATTAATATATTACATATATATATATCTTATATATCACTATATAATATATATATACTTATTAATATATATATATATTAATATATATATTAGAATAATAGTCCAGTATTTTTTTTTAATATGCTTAACCTCTGTTGATGGTTATTAGAATGTGGACAGGTCCTTAGATGCGGTTAATTACATTAATCATAATTTGGTGAATGAAACTCCTACTAAATTAAGTGATGAAAATGTACCTGTATCCTCAATATAACTAATAAGTCAAAGCTTGGGAGATGTTAATGTATTTTTCCCTTTTGGTTCTAAACTCAGAAGAGAGAATATGGCGGGTGCGCTGTAGTGGTTGTCCAAATACCGGCAGAGCATTGGCTAGGGAGGGTCGGGGGTGTCTCTCCGGCATTTCTGGGGGGCTAGGACGGCACGGGGGGGGTATACTAATCCCCCTCCGGGGATGGTCTCCTGGAACCCCGCTCTTTGGTCTTTTGGGTGTCCGCGGTTTTCTTCTCTGATATCCTTCGGAGTATGACACATCCCTCCGCTGTTGTTCGGCGGTTGGCCGTATTCTCTCCCCTAAAAAAAACCTTTAAAATGGTCTGTCTCAAAAAAAAACTATAAATTAAGGATTGCAGGCCAAACTTCATGGGGGCAGAGGCCAGCGGAACAGAGGGGGACGTTGCTATACCTACCGGAGGGATGGTCGGAGGAGGAGAGGCGGGCCGTCCTGGCGCTAGGTCTCTCTCCGGTTTTTTTTGGTCTAGGATAGGATCCGAAGAGGCCAGGAGGTGTGGGGTCCGCGAAGATCTCGCCAGTCACTCTCTCGGAGGAGGGAGTGTATTGGAGTCTCTCTGCTCTTTTCGTTGTTCTCTCTATAACCAGGGTATGGTGATCTCGTTAGTAAGACCTTTTTTCTCCACGGACTTGCGCCTGCGAGGTGGGCTTAGTTCGTGGTTTCGGTCCTGGTTTTAGGGCGCTTTATTTCCTGGACGTTTGTTAGTGGAATATTTTAAAAAAAAATAAGTATTCTGCCAAAAAAAAGATAGAGAAAAAAAAACAATAAAAGAATTACGTTAATAACCCATCTCTTCTAGTAATTTTGGTTCGGTTCTTGAATTTCTAATTACTATATATTGTTTTACTCTGTAGGCACTCCTGCCTGTCTCTGCTTTAATGTTATCCATAGCGGTTGAGCAATCAATAAAAAATCTGTGATCATCCTATATAATCTATACTCATATTTACCTTTATTTACTGATATGTTCGTATATATCAACTACTGTCACTCTAACTAGCTCTTCTTACCATGTAAACTACCTTCTAACCTATTCATAGTTATTGGACTGATTTTACTAAATATTATTCAGTAGGGATGGCTTTCGTATTCTTGTCTACTATTTACTGCTTTCTCTGTTACTATTCTACATTTTATTCACCTTTTTTATAAATTTACCTTAGGTTATAGTCTGGTGTATATATATACCTTATCCTCTCCTTTTTCTCACTTACACTATACTATTCATCTTCTATCTACTTTCCCGTATGCTGCACTTTTGGTGGGAATGTCGTTTGCCCTGCGGTCACTAAATTAGACGAGGAACATAGTAGCTATGTTCTTGGATTTTTTCTCTCTTCTCTTTTTTTTTAAAGGTTTGTCTCATTTTATTGTATTAATTTTTTTAACACACTTTAAATGGACTATTATTTTCAATCTTTTTGTGAACAGGACGGCGTGTCTTATTATTAGTCATCTCACGTTCTCTTAATATTTTCGTCATTAATAGCACTTCTTCTTCTCACATTATTTCCAACAAGCACTATGGTGGAGCACAAAAAAATACACTAAAAATTTCTCTTCTCTATCGAATTTTCTGTTATATTACTTAATTATATTATAGTTTAGAAAAATTAATAATACAGCTTCCTCTTTTTTTTGGTTTCATAAATACAGAATGTTAAAACATAAAACATCTTCACAGGTTTTAACCAAACCTACCTAAATTAACTATATTTTCTTTGAATACTGACCATGGTTTACTTTAGGTCCTATATAATATTTATTACTTATAACTATTACCTGAATAGTTTTATTTTAAGATTAGGAAAAGTAATTAATTCAAAGTAATATTACTTAGATGTTTTTAGATATTATTATCATTATTAATATTTATCCTATCATATTATATATATTATATTTATTCTATTCATATATATATTATATTATCTTTATATATTATATATTATTCTTATTCTTATATATATATTAATATATTCTTATATATTTTTATATGATAAATCTCACTTGGATATATCATATATATTATATTATTCCTTTTTTATATTTCTCATAAAATATTACCATATAACCATTCTCACATATAGTCATTATCTGATATTTAATGTAGTCGTCTTTAAGGTATTATGGGGTATGTAAATCCATATGAAAATAGACCTCTCAGCCAACTCCAGCTGGCAATCTCTGCTGTTTATCTTTCGATAACAGAGTCATAAATTTTATTATTTATGATTAAATTATTTTACCTAAATCTACCTGCCCAGTTTTTAGACAAATTTATTACTTTCAATATCATTGAAATAATTTGAATATTTTATTATCATTATACTGGTTATTTAGGATTTTAAGTTGTATCTGGTTTTATATAATTGACATTAAATATACAATTTGATATGGTCAGTCATAATAATATGATAGTAATAAGAATTACTAGCTTAATCAATTACCTTACTGCATGATTAAATTAGCAGAAAGTTTTGGCTGCGCGTACGGCTGTTTGGAACAGTGTAGAAATATATTGTCATTGTGTCCTGGGCTACTCTTGCATTCTTTGTCTGGTTCGCTCGCAAAGATTGTGGCTATTTTTCTCGAACTTTTATTCGCATCTCTTCTCATTGGAGTTACTCCATTTCTTGGAAAATTTTTTGGGGTTTGTAGGCTTCTACTCTCAATTCACTCGTTGCCGTTATGCTCTCTACTTATACTATACTATTTACTACATAGTTACTATTTATGATCATCAGTAGACTCATGTTTTCCTCTCTTATTATCATTTATTCCTGGGAGCGGGCATTATGCGCCAGGTACTCCATTATATTAATTACTAAATATAGGCCCCCGTACTTTTGTTTACCCACCATCTCTATAATACTACAGTACCAACTCCTGCTATAAGTGTTTATCACTACGTTCTCTACTCAGTAGTAACCCTCATCACATCACGGTCTCATTAGGCCCCTTATACCTATTGTTCAACCTCAGGGTGCCGCACCACCCGTGATGAACCCGCTTGTCATTGTCATCATTTCAGTTTGTGGTGAAGGCACCGTTCAATAGTGTAAACGTTTCACATTATATATATAGCGCTGCTTTTACTATTCGTTATAGACGAGAAAGAGCAGAGATTGACCGTATGGGAGACGCAGATTGACGCAGCAGAGATGAGTGCAGGAGCAGTACGAGAACCAGTATGAGCATGTTTATTGAGTGTTGATGGTCCTATATACTCGTATATAATTTTTTTTTCTATCACTCACAAATATTGTTATTATATAATACTACTACATATTACAATTTCAGCGTTATTTTTGCCTTTCTTTTTAACTTAAAAAGAAAAAAAATGGTAATATATTTTAAAGATCTAACTTTACTAAGTTGGCTTTAAATTACATTATAAGTCTTTCCATCGTGTACAGGACTAAGTATGAGTTTTTTTTCAATTTTTTCTTCATCTATATTTAGTTATTGTATAGTAACAATATGCTAATTTAATTAGATGTAAACGTTGTAATGTATTACTAAATATAAATTATGAAATTATTTAATATTAAATTTGAATATAAAATTACAGCCCAAACGCTCTAGACTTTTACATGGAAATGATAAATCCGATATACATTTTAATTGAATGTCGATTGAAGAAATTTATCAAAGGTATGGTAATTTCATCAATTAGCATTATGGGTATAAAATATGTTTTCATATATCGGGTCTTTTTGTTTCTCATTGTAATAGATTTTGTTCTATATACTTCACCTTAGTTCAATACAAAAACATATCAATTATACCTGATATTAGGGGCAGTAAAAAAATCGCCATCCTACAAGGCCACATCTATATTGATTATCCGTAGTCGCATTTCATATCGAGAATCAGGAGAGGTCCTTGGGATACAGGTCAATATTGATCCCGGCGAGTGCGGTGGAGAGGCACTAACCTAGCTAGCCCTATATTGATCTTGGGGGTGGGCTGGAGCTATAATTTCGAGGCGGGTCCGGAGGCAGTCGAGTAAACACCGCTTACGGTATACCACTATAATTTCTCTTCGATGTCCTGTTTTTTCGGGATAAAATCTCTTGGACTTCTCGTGAATATTCCCTGTTTCGCTGTCCGCTTCGTGACCTTCACGGGGCCGCAGCTCGCCCACAATCGTAAGTATTATCATTTTTAAAGAAAGGCTTATATTATACTTATTAAATAAAATAATATTTCATTTTAACATTTTTTTTGATTCTCCTTCGATCAAATTTAAGATCGTCCTAATGACGAGTTTGTGTCATATTACTTACAATTAATTTGCCTGAATAAAAATTAAAATACACTTGTTTATTCATGTTTAATTGAAGCATGTTGATTGAATTATGTCTTTTAAAACATCTGATACTGCTTTTTAGTGTCAATGACTTAATGAGAGAATGAGAAGACTCCCGCATATTTTCCCTTGAATGCAGCTATAATCTTTATTCTTAGTAAAAACCATAAAACTAAGAACGGTAATTATCAAATTATTACGGCAAGGTGAGATCACCTAGGTTAGGTAATAAGGGTTATTGCTATTCTGTCGATTAACAATTATAGGTTATGTTATATGCTAAATATCTGTATAATCTGCTCAGATCGCATATAAGGTAATTAGGTTTGTGCTCTTAGGATAATCTCCTTTAGATCAGTAGTTATGATAAGTTTTTTGTTAAATTTTAGTTTACACAGAATCAATAAATGAAAAAAAATTTACAACTAAGGAAAATTTTACCCTTGAAATCATTTACTTTTTTTATCTCTACCTGCCTTTGATATCTCTTTCACGTTTAACACTAATTTAATCCTTTCTGTCTCCAGCATAATGTACGTTATTGTTTTATCATTATTATTTAATATTTTTTAAACATTTTAATTTATCTTTTATTATTATCTTTATCATTCCATTTTAATTTATTTTGTTTCAATATTTTATGTTTAACTTTTAATTATATATTTATTTGATAAAAAGTTATTCATTGGGTCATTATCAGTAGAATATAACATATGTCGCAATAATTGACCTCCACGGTGATGTTCATCACCTACTACCTAGGTATTACGTGGAGAGTATCTCACTATTTTTGGTGATCATCTTCTATTTATCCAGCTCGGGTTTACCACGTATTTGCTAGGACAGTTATTCTCCATATGTCCCTATATATATATATTATATATATATATATACTCGGGTCCGGGTCACCAGGCCCCTTAGAGGTAAGGTAGGTGTTATCTCATCTACTCAACGTTTAGCCGAATCCAGGTAGCCGGTCCCCGCTCGGTATAGCCGTATCATAATTACTATACCTCTCTCTTTAGTGTATCACCGCCTCCTTACTTTTTTTATGTTTATCTAGCTCACTCTTCTTACTTTTCCGTTATCATAGAGGCGATTATTTGGTAGTACTACATGTGGCCATCACGTGACATCACTTAGTTTAGCTTATGTATATATCTAACACCTCTTGCACTATTTGATATTGGGTTATTTTCGCATCATTATTAACATTGAGGGGTACCCAGCACTATACCTTACATCTTACTTTCTTTTTTCTCTATTATTATCTTTCTTCCATACACATACACTCTCTATATGCTTCTGACTTACCTTCCCACACTTCTAATAACACACCCTATTACATCTTTACTATTATCCTTTCTCTGTCATCCTACCTTATCTTTATAGTATGCTTCTAACTTTCCTACCTCAAGTGGCTTATTTTCATCCTCGCTTGTTCCGTGCATTTTTTCACCTCTAGATATTGACTACTAGGTCGTATCGTGAGCAGTTCCTCTATATATCTTTTTATATACTTTATTTAGCTTGTGGGAATGCATGCGGGCATGCTAGATAATCACTTAAACATGTACGCCTGTCACCGAGCGTCATTGCTGGAGCACACCTTTTCTTGTCTTCACAAAATAAAACACTCTTTTCTGTTTCTACTTAGATACGTCTACTTCTAAGCTTCTCTATCTGTGTCTATAGGAGATGGGATTCTGTAATCGTGTCTTCGAATTTTGTTCATTATATGCATGCCTAAGCTACTCATATAGCTGTACTGTTCTTATTCTTCCCGTCTAGGTTAGCAGGGCTAGAGTTAAACACAACTCGCCGCGGAGAGCGGGAAGTTCTCTAGTCGTGAGCTCCCCATTGTTCGAGTTAAAAGAAGAGAGGGGACGAAAGTACAGGTCAGGTCACTCGGGGTTTGAATCCAGTCCGGTTGTTTTATAAATATGTTTTATTACTGTGGTATGATCATGTTCTGAACGCTCTATGTTCTAGTAGGCTAGTGTTTAAGGGGAATTTATAAAGCCTTGGCGCAGTATAAAGCTATCTAATTATAGTTTGATTAACCTGTCTCTATTACCTTGACGATCATTCCTGAAATAGTGGATTGGCGCTCACTCTGTGTTCAATAAATTTCTATTTCTTTTCCGACTTATCTCGAACTCATTAATCTAACACCTTGAACCATTAAATTTACCTGTGAAATCTCAAATTAATTGTGATGAAGTAAGTGTAAAGCATCACTTAAGACAGCGTGGCTTACAATGTGACTGCTCAATGGCCTTTACTTTCTTTTTTAAGCTTATATTGTTACATCTATATTCTATATAATCATCACTCTGAGTGCACCTACTTATTATTTCCTCACGTATGAATCACCCTTGAGGCATCCTTATCCTATCCGTCACTATTATGCTCTTTCTACCTCATGAGATTATTCCTTTTTATCCCTTATATATATACTATATACTATAGTCCTTATATCTGGTGACATATTATTTTAATAATATAACTATATATTATACTTTAACCCTTTATCCCACTTCCTCCTTGCCATCTCTACTGAGTAGTTCTCTCCCTTCTGCCTAACGCCACTTTTTATCATAATTATGACCTGCAATGCACTATACTTAAATTACTATATTATCCATCTCTGTATACCAAGCTTTTCTCTTATATCTAGATGCCTCTTTATAACTCAATTGCGCAGATTGACCGCCGGTGGCGGACAGGCGCTCTTGAAAGTCCTCTTACTATCTTTACCACATACAATCCTATCCGCTACCGCTTGTGCGGGACAAAGCCCTCAAAATCTTGAAATACACATGGCGGACATTCAATTCTGGTCACGTGATTCCCGGACCCAGAGAGATGACTATTGATATCCTCAATCCTACTGTCTCTCTCCTTCTCCTAATGCCAATGTTAGTGACTCAATCATTTCATGCGGTTAATCAGAATCTTTTAAATACTTGTAACGGTTGCAAGTAGTGTATCCGTCTGGGGTTTCTCTTGTTCTTTCAGAGGCATACACCTCTCACGCCAGCAAGGTTTTCTGTGTCTAACCTTTCAGCTGCACGCCATTAAGAGTCTGTCTCAGACGTGTTATCCTGTCTCGCTCTCAATCAGGGGCCATTTTTTCCATAACCGGGCTCACATTGCCTGTAACCTTTATTGTGTTCACCTGTAAGTGTATTGTGTCTAGTAAAATCACAATAAGTACTCATCTTTACTTTTTCACTTTTGGCATACCTCAGAACATTCTTGATTATCTAATTTTCCCATTTCCAATGACCTATAGCAGTTTCAAGCTCCTATGTCCTTATACTATACTTTTGGATCACATAAATCACTTTTCACTAAACTTGCCCCCAACTTTAATTACTTATCTATTTGGTCTGATTATAATATCAGGGTCATATATATATATATTTTTACCCTTTTATTTTTCTTCCATATTATTTTACTCATTACCATCACCTTACTATATTATCTATATTCCTTATATATTTTCTATCTTTCCAATTCTATTTACTCTTTTATCTATATATATCCTATATTATATATTATATATATATATATTATTTTCTTATACCTATTATTATTCCTCATCTATCGTATCTCCTCTCTCCTACCTATACTACTATATCTTATATCTCATCTCCTCTATATAATATCCTTTCCACTCTCTCTTAACGTTACGGCTTCACTCCACTTAAGTACTTCTGGGGTTATTAGCCACTAATAAGAAGTCTACCCGCATCTGTAGAGTGTCCGAAAACTAAGATAGGTACCAGAAAACTGGATAACATATATGGAATCAAGGTATGAATGATAGTATTGTAAGAAGAAAAAAAATTTTTTTATTTTTTGTTTTAATTTTTTTTTTAATTATCTCAAAACTACGATAGGTACAGAAACTAATAACATATTTAGAATTCAGCGTATGAAATATGTATGAAAAAAGATTTTATCTTTTTTTTAACTAAAGAATACCCCAAGGTAAACCGCAAAGATGCAAAGAGTCGGGGTCCCTCGGCCTCCTGGGGGACGACGGGTAGGACTATTTCCCCCCTCGGGGAAGGGTCTCCGGAACCCCCGCTCTTTGGTATTGGGTGTCGCGGGGGTCCTTCCGCCCCTCCCCTACGGGGTATGGAAAAACGTCCCCCCTCTGTCCCACCGTCGGCTCGTGCCCCCTAAAAGAATTTTTATACGCTGATTCTATATATGTTATTCGTTTTCTTCTACCTATTCGTAAGTTTAAGCGAGATAATAACAAAAAAATAAAAATAAAAGTAAATTTTTTTGTTTTCCCATTTTCCTACAGAATTTCAATACGCATGTCCATATATGTTATCAGTTTTTCTTGTACCTATCTTAGTTTTTCGAGATATCATGCGGGTAACTTCTTAGTTTGGCCTAATTATATATATATATATATATATTATATATATATTATATATATATATATATAATATATATATATATATATATATATTTTATATATATTTATATATATAATATAATATATATATATATATATATATATATATTTGTAAGCCTCAGGCTGGATTTTTTATAAAATGTGACGAGTTTTTCTCCACCGGGGTTTATAAAGTTGAGGGTAAAAAACTTTGGTCTGAATCTACTCGCCCAACAAATGGTCCGACAGGGGAAAATCATTGACCAGGTCAAATTGTCGACAGTTATGCAAAAAAAAAATTTGGTTATATAGAGTATCTCTAACGAACCCAACAAATAATATATAATACTATAATATATATATATATATATATAATATATATATTATATATATATATTAGTATCATATATATATATATATATATATATATATATATATATTATATTTATATATATATATATATATTATATACTATATATATATAATATATATATATTGCCTTAATTAATTATATATCATAATTGAAATTAAACAATGTTATAAAAAAAAAATTAACAATTTAAAAAAAAATCAATTACTGGATATGGCAGATATAATACACGTCAATCAATGTAAATGAATTGCAAAATAAATCTCTAATGACTTAATTAAGACGAAATATTTTTAATGTTAATTAATCTTTAATTAATAATTCACTAATTATATTATTAATATTGAAGAAATATCAATTCCAAATGGTAATATAAATTTAAGTGGTAACGAAGTCTGATTGTGTGTGTGTGTGTGTGTGTGTGTGTGTGTGTGTGTGTGTGTGTGTGTGTGTGTGTGTGTTGTGTGTGTGTGTCGTGTGTGTGTGTGTGTGTCGCGTCAGCTGATTGAACGATGAACTGAGAAACAAACAAACTGAGACACACAACACATACCAAGAAAGTACACCTAAATTTAAGAAATATTCGGTTCAAAGTTAATACGATATTTAATTGATATTAACAAATTAATATTATATTAAGAACTTTATTTATACCATCGAATGTGTTCAATATTTCCGATCATCATCAAGTAATTTAAACTAATAAATGAACCATTGACAATTTATATATATATATATATATCATATATATATAGTATATATATATGATTATAAACTATATATATATATATATATATATTATATATATTTATATATATATATATATATATATAATATTTATATATATAGGCTTCAAGCCTTCAAACTGCTGTCTCACAATCCAACTGATTCGGATAAAAAGACTCAATCTTGAGTCGAAGAAACGAATGAATACTAATATTTTGAACTATAATTAAACAAAGTTCTCAACCTAATCTAACATTACCCAACAAAACTTAACCAAGCCCTACTTTTTCTATTATACCATTAACAGCTAACATAGTAATATCTGACAAAACTTATCTTTTCTTAACAAAACTAGTATAATCTAAAAGATCAAACCTACTTAACTACGAATGAATGTTAACATAAACAAAGTTCCCACCTATTATTATCACTTTAATAAAAAAAAGTTATACCATTTTGTAAACAAAAAAAAAAAAAAAAAAAAAAAAAACCCACCTATTATTATCACTTTAATAAAAAAAAGTTATACCATTTTGTAAACCTCTGGTATTTAAATAACTAACGATACACACATCCTTATGAAAAACATAACGATTAAGCACATGTACGTATCCTAGTGTATCATATACATGATGTTATTTCTACGAAGTCATATATTGTATATCGCTCTTCGTTCAAACACATACTTTATTTAGTTATTTTAATTAAGATGAAACATTAATATTTTCATTCCAAATTGTAACTAATAATTTTTATATTTTCTTTTGAATGTTTATTTTTTCAAAGTCAATATTTTTAATAAATATTTGTTTCTTAAATTATTAAAAAGTTTTTAAAAAATTTTAATTTTGGTGTAAAATTTTTAACTTTTTAATTAATAATTTTTGTTTCACTGACCCTAGAGCAGTAAAGCAGTAACACAAAACATCCCACCCCTCCCCTCCCACCTCACCGTGATCAATTGATTTACTTGCTTCATATATATATATATATATATATATATATATTATATATATTTAATAATATATATATATATATATATATATATATATATATATATATATATATATATATATATATATCAGCGTTTACTCTATTACAAACTCACATGTTGTATAAGCATAACATAAAAATAATCTTTTTTGGAGAAAATATCTTAGTAAAGTGAAAAAATTTAATGTAAAAATTTAATATTTCACTTTTAAATTTATATTTCAGTGAATCAAAAAAAAAAAAAAAAACATGTATATACACACACTGCAACTCAAAATACACATCTTTTCACACCTTAACCTATGATTTTTACATATATATTTTTCATTTATATTGAATAAAAAAAATTAACTTAAGCACCTTATTACATAGCTTAAATCATTTCTCTTCAAATATGTCTTGTACAACCTAACAAACTATCCAACCTAACAATATTAGGTCTAACCGAACTTTGATGAAGCTACCAAAGAGAGGAGAGAGTTGGAGATGGTAGCAGGAGAAACGGTGGATGAAAAATGGAAGACATTTAGAGACAACATGGACGGTACGAAAAGAGAAGTATTGGGAATAAAAAAAATGGGAAAGGGAAAGAGGAAAAAAAACGGCATGGTGGAATGATGAAGTAAAGGCAGCTATAACTGGGCTACCCTAAGATCTTCTCCTTCACTTATCCTACTAAGAATACTGAAATTAAATTTACGAGTTCATTACTGATTTAATAAAGCTCCATCTTTTCCCTACGAGAGGAGAGGTAATTATCCGCTTACCCAACCCTTCGGGAGGGTAACCCCTAAATGGTACTTCTTGTAGGGAAAATATGAATTAATGTAAGAACTTTATTAAATAAATAAAGCACTCGTTAAGATAAAGATCGAATGGTGTTTTTATTAATTGGCGGCAGATTTCGTAGAATTTAAAATTGGTATAATTTTCTTTATTTTCATCAGATTTACATCAAATAAAAGACAATATGCAGCATTGAGAGAAGTATGAAACTGTCAATTTTGATCACTTTTAAGTGCTTGTATTCGTTTAATCCAAAGAAACATCATGATGTCAACATTTTTGAAATCGAACAAAATAAATCATTGTGGAAATGACTTGAAACTGAAGCTATGCAGAGATGGGTCTATTATCTAAAATTCTTTGCGAGGAGTTTTTTATATCTATTTTCAAAAATATGTTATTAATAATAAACAACAGGAGATCGCATCTTTTTGTTATGAATGAAAAATTGGGAAATTTTTTCTGCTCATTCGATCATAATGAAATTTTATGAGCGAATGAGTTTAAGGTAATTACAACTTCTTTATTTACATAATTTTTGTATATTCAACTATTTTTTTATTTGTTATTTTATATTCTTCCATGCCCAGCGAGAAAACGGTTGTGTATACCAAACACTATTTAAATAAAAAGGTGTAACTCACCCAGTCGAATATGCTCCAAAAATTTCATACTGGTCGAGTGAACCTTAAAATATTATCACAAATTTTTCTTTATGACAAAAATTTTCATATGGGTTTGGGTATTGTGGTATCATTTTAGTGAATGCAGATATAAAAAAATATCGCCATATATTTTAAATAATAGATACATCTATGTAAAGCTAAATTTTCAAGTCCCATCGACATAACTTTTTTTTTTTTAACCTCTGCTGAAAAATGTCAAAATCATGTTTTTTTTTCAAAACTCAATACAAAACAAACGGATTGGGAAAGAAAAAACGCTCAAAATCAACAATGTGGAGATCTCTCAATATTGCATTTTGCTTTTCATTTTATGTAAATCTGATGAAAATTAAATAAATTGTGTCAAATTTAAATTCTGAGGATTTTATCATCAATTCAAAAAGCAGGATTGAACCACGCGCTTATAAGCAAATTACTGATTCATCGATTGGTAAAGCTTTTGGAATAACCATTAGATAACCAAGCAAAGAAAATACAAAATATAAATAAATACAAAATTTCTTAAACTTACTGTAGAGCTCACATGTTGTAGGTTCTGTGAAGCAAAATCCTCTGCATGGAAGAGTGTAGATATTTTGGCGACAAATTATCGAGCAGGTAGTTTGACAGAAATTTAGCAAAATAAATTTATACAGTTTATATGAAATAATATTTAATTAATAATAAAAGGGAGTTGTAAAAACTTCAGCATATAAAAAACCGAATTATAAAATATGAACATTAAATAGAAATTCCAGTGTAGATGTTCCAATTTCTTAAAATTTAATCACGACTTTAGTAGAAATGTGAAGTAGAGAAATTAACAATAAAGTTTCTCTCTTGTAAACGAAATTGTTACTGTAATTAAGTTTTACACGATAATATTCTTTCCATTATTTTAAATGCTATTGCCAGTTGCTTTATTTTTTAATTAACCTTCGCTCATTTTCAAATAAAATCATTACAAAGTCTTTGAAGAACTTTCCTCGCTAAAAGTAAACTTACCTGGGATGGAGTGTATATTTCAGTAATGGTGTAAAATGGACAAATGGTAGAATCAGTCAAGAGTGTGAAATTATACTTTTGTTGGCAAGAACTCGAAATACATAAAATTAAAAAGAAACATTTTCTTAAGATTTTTAAATTCATCTTCAAATATATTTTATTCCAGTGTATTGCTTATTTTGTTAGACAACCTTTAAAAGAAATTATCACAATTTTTTATTTTTATTTTTATTTTTTTTTTGAAATAGTCATTCCAAAGTAAGTCAAAAAAAAATTACGACATCAATAAGACTAGCCAGAAGAACCAAGGTGATAAAAATGCCTCCTGTACAATGGCGGAGTCCGTTCCTGTGGAAGACTTGAAGAGGAAAAACATGAGGCGGAGATGAGAATATGGTTGGGGAAACCAAAAAAAGGAAAGGCTTAGTAGTATAAAGTGAAATGTTAGATGTTAAGGGAAGGTTTAGCAGTAAAAAGATGCTAATGGAAGGTCTAATGGGTTAGACTCATCTTCAAAACGATCAGGGATACGAGAAGGAATTGCACCAACTGCTCATAATATTATATTCGATAATGAATTGCTAAGTGGGTTAGGCATTCAAATCTGTAGGTTAAATAGTGGAAGAATTTAGGATAATCAACGGACGAAGGGCGATCTCTGGACGCTGTTCCTCTGGTATCTCCGAAAACACACACACACACACACACACACACACACCACACACACACACACACATTAGTATATTATATATCATTATATATACTATATATATACTATATATATATATATTATATATATATATTATATTATATATATATTATATAATATAATATATAATATATTTATAGGGTGTCTCAAAATTGCATGCCCAAACTTGGACCTGAGGTTGTGCAGACCAACTATGAAAAAAGGCTCTGAACAAGTGTCCTAAAATGTACAGTTCAGAAGCTACTACGATTTGAGAATAGGAATGCCGTACGGTACAAGTGTATAATGGTACTTAACAGGGATGACACGGAAAAAATCAATTTATATAAATCAACTGATTTTTTCACTTGAATTTTTGATTTTTTTGATTTTTGCTTTTTTATATATTTTTTATTTTTTATTTATTTTTTTTTTTTTTAAATTTAAGTGATTTAACTTCAATAGAAATAAAAAATTAGAATAATAATATTTTAATAGCAAGGCTACTCTGTTCAAATTTCGACACTATTGTCAACAAAAGATTATCTTCCAAACAGGTTTCTTTTATTTCTGCTGTAACATTTATCAATATTACAAATAATATCAGTGCTTCCTTAACACTCTTTAGTGTTGCTGTTTCATTGTGTCAGACTATAGGCCCTATTTTAAGATTTTAAACAGAGCTAGGGCCTAGGGTTAAAAATAATACTATATCGAACTTAAAAAAAAGTTTATTTACAAATAATATTAAGTTACATTTGTTGGCAAAAAAGCGAATCAGAAATAGAAATTGATTTTTTTCTAAAAAATCAAATATCACCACCCTGGTACTTAACCTATCGTGGGTAGCTATGGATACAGACCAATGCGACATGTGATGTGTAAGACCATTAGAAATTTTGTTTTGGTTTGTAGGTTGCATCATAAATTTTGGACGTGACAACAACCAAAATATAAATGATTGAATTTGCTATCGGTTATAAAAGATGTAGGAGAATTTTTCCTTTATTATTATTATTATTATTATTATTATTATTATATAACTATATATATATATATATATTATATATTATATATTTATATATAATCTTATATGTATGTATGTATTATATATATATAATATAATATATTAATATAATATATTATATATAATTCTCTAATCTCTAACAACTTCTCAGGAAGGGCTTTTGCCCTGTCAGTTGGTCAGCATCTTCCGACTTCTGGCCGAAGGGTGTCTTTTTGCACTCGTAGAAAACATTTCTCGGCTCCCTGGTTTCCGACGCCAGTCCTCGAGTTAGACACTCTCAGGTATGGTGTTCGCCCTTTCAGTAGAACATCATCTTCCATTTGATCTCAAAACTCGTTCTCAGAGAGCTCTCTAGAAGATCGTGCTTCTAGGCTCATAAGATTCCAACGCTGGCCCAAGAGTAGTACAAGCAGCCTATCTATAACCGTGCGAAGAATAATCTTCATATTGACAAACTGCTTCGAAGTCTCTTTATATTCCCCAAATCATCTTTTATCGTATTTTTGCTCATTAATTAAAGTATTGAAGAATCATGGTTTCATTGTAGCTCATTAGATGTTAACATTTGTGCAATGTAGGAAGATCTGAATAAAATCAAAGGAAAAAAATATCGATAGTAGAAAAAATATCGATAATGCGATTGTACTATCGATAGCTTCCCATAGCGATTTTCCTATGTTATTTTAAGATTTTGTTAAGATTTTGTTTAGCAGATAAAAGAATAAACTAAGGTTTTGAGGCTTGGAAAATATATTTTCTTATACAAAGAAACCTTTAGGACTTTCTTTAAATAGTCTGTTCTAGATTTTAGCCTTCCTCTTTAGTCTCTTCTCTAGTGCTTCTCTTTTTCTTCTTTTATCCTTTTTTCCTGCAGTTTTTAGTGCGTCCAACGTCCAACGACCAACGAATATATATATATATTATATGGTCAGCCTCCAGAAGAACATGCGTGTTACTTAAAAACTAGAACATCTACAAGAAAATAAATTACATTTTTGTAATCAGGAGACATTTTTATGGATGAAATTTAAAAAAAAAAAAACGCTTTTAAAAAATTTTAAATTCTTAAAAAAGTTGCAAAACTATGATAATTACGACAACTGCTCCATTTTAGGTTCTTCTTCAATTTTTATGTTACGTCTATTTGCCAAAATTGTTTTTTTTAAACTAAACTGGAAAAACATTTTAAGCTGCAAAGATGGAAACGAGTCAAGGTCTCTCGGCCTCAGCGGGGAGACCGACGGGGGGCGTCCCCTGCTCTGTCCCACCGTCGGTCTCGAGCTCTCTTTAAAAAGAAGAGCTTATAAAAAAACAAACAAAAAATTAAAAAACAGTTTTTGGCAGCTCTTGCGCTAGCATGTACTCAGAGTGTACGCTGCCAGGCCTAAGATGTTATTAATATGTTATTAATAAATATTATAATAAAATATCATTTTTTAAGTTTTCACCATGAAATTGGTCGCTGAAAATTCAAAAATGTTATTTTATTTATTCCTGTAGAGTGTTATACGTTTTTTAGACTAATATGTTAGCTAAATTCACTTGCAATATATAGTATATATATATATACTAGTATATATAGTATAGTATATATATTATTATATATTATATATTATATATATATACTTATATAGTATATAATATATATTGGGATGTACCGAACCCGAATTTTTGGTTCGGCGGAACGAATTTCCGAACCTGAAAAAGTTCCGGCGGAACCGGAAACTTTTCGACTTAAGCTGAACCTTACATATACTGCGCTTGCGAAGCCTACTGCACACGGCTGCACACATGCAAGTCGTTCCAGAGCCGTTTGCGCACTTCTACATTACGTAAACGTCCACAGTCAGGCGATCGTTGTTTAATCCTCGATTTTGGGAATTAATAAACGGGCGGGCTGCGGCTAGAAAAGAATATTTTTTGTTTACAATGTCAGCAAGAATACATGTTTCGGAATGCTTGCCAAATTTTTAAATATTGTAGTTAACTTTTATATTAGGATACTAATATATCGTATCATTCATTAAAATAGATACATATAAGTATAAAGTATTGCTTACTAATTGCCAGGTGATTCCGACGGCGCTCTCAGCCGTATTCAGGTATAATAATTTCTGGTGCTCTGATTGGTTAATCGTAATTTTTTTTCATTCGAACGTTTCCGAGTCGTTTTTGCATCACTATTCTCGGATAACACCCCTTACATATTCTACCTAAATTTGTCTGATTAACAAGTGGAGTCTTCTAGAAGTACCTATCCTCTTGTCATATCCCATGACTGTGAGCCTTAGTTTCTGAGCAAATATTTGGAAAAGCGTGATCAAATGAAATTTTTAAAGTAAAAAGGAATATATTTATAGCTGAGTTTCGCGAAAGCAGAGTGGCAGCCCGTGTGTAAATCGACTCGGATAACGCTTTCGAATTTGAAAAAAAGTACATTATACAAATGCCAGCAGAACCAGAATTTGAGTACCTGGAAACGGCCGGGGAGCGCGTCGGATCATCCCTGGCAATTGTACAACATTGACTCTTGATGCATGGGTATACAAGGGGGGCAGGGGGGCACTTGCCCACCTAAATCTTGCCAAAATAAAAGAAATGATACCTTATGTTTGCCAGACAACGTTTTAAGGGTTTATTAGGGGAAAAGACTGAAAAAGATGACATCAATTCGTAGATAATGAAGTACGTAGTAAGTTATTAATACAAGCTTTTTTATAAATTTATATACTATATAATATATATATATAGTATATATATATATATATATATATTAATTATATTTATGTATATATATATATTAATTATATATATATATATATATTATATATATATATACTCAACGCTTTGCCACCATACCCTAGAATAATCCTCCTACGCCACTGGACCTTTATGCTGTATATGTATGCTATTTTTATGAAATGAATTCGATATAAGTTATATCCTTAATATAAAAGTTACGACTGAATTATCTGCTAAAAATGTTTTGGCAAGCCATTTCCAACACTTGTTTTGTGAAAAGATTTGTTGAAACAAGAGTATTCTTCGCGCAGCCCGCGCCGTTTATTACATTACCCGAAATGAGGATTTTAACAACGGGCGCCTGACTGGTGACGGTTTTCGTGAGTGTAGAAGTGCGCAACTGGCTCTGGGAAACGATGGTCATGTGCGCCTGTGTTGCCACCCGGGCTGCAGTCCGGGCTTCTGGAGAACGCACTTTATATACTAACGTTCTAAGCGGGTTCTTCAAATGTTTAGAAAAGCTTTTTCAGAAGCGTGGTAACTGTGTTGAGGATGTAAAGAGATCGTTCAACTCACAATGGAGAAAGCAGCTTATTTTCCTACACCACAACATTCTTCAAAATCAATAAATTATTTTAAGCTCAAGAAAATTATGGATCTTATTTTAAAATTTTTTAATTTTTGCTTAAACATTTAGTTAATATTTTTTGTAGTAGTTTCTACTTAAAGTTATATTTTCTTTTAATAATAATAATACCTAATATAATAATAATAATAATATAATAATTATAATAATAATAATAATAATAATAATCAATATGAATAATATAATAATAGATATATAATAATAATATAAAATAAGATAATATACCGCGTACTAATATTTTATTTACCGCAGTGTCTACATGTCTAGAGCATCGAATTGGCACAAAAAAAAATCAATATTTAAGGTTATCTCATGCTTTTTGTACCTATTTTTTTATTTCTAAATATCGATGATTTTATTTTATTTTATTTTTTAGACACTTTTAATAAATTAGATAATAAATACTATTATGAGACAATTAATTGATAAGTATATTTCATCTACATAAGAAGTAAATTTCATCAACGTTGTTTCAAGTCATTTTTTAAATAAAAATAATAAAGATTAGAGTACTCGGATATTATACAGTTTTATAAAAGAACTATATATATATAATTATTATATATATCCATTAAGATATATATATATAGGATAATATATATATATATATATATATATATATATAAATAGTATATATTATTATATATATTACTATATATATATACTATATATATTTATAAATATATATATATATAATATATATATATATTACTATATATACTATAATAATATTATATTATATATATATATAAATATAATATATATATATTATATATAATAGTAATATATAATATATATATAATACTATATATATATTATATATATATATATTTATATATATATTATATATATATATATATATATATCTTATATAATTTTTAAAATAACTTAATTCAACTAAATAATTATCTTCTGTCTTTATATTAATTAGCATAATTAGGATTTTCTATTTTTATATAAAATATTATAATTAAAAAAGCAATTTTATCAAAACAAAAAATTTAAAAATTAAAAATCTCAAAAAATCAAAAATATCCCCAACCCGTTCTAGAGAGTATTAAAGCTACCGTTTCGAGTGTGAAAAAATTGTTTTCATATTAAAGTTTTTGCGATAAGTATATCTAAGGTGTTATTTTATCAATGATATTTGTTCACATATGGGTCGTCCTCGAGAACGCGGTCTTATAGAACGCGGACTTGTTATACGCGGTTTGGCAAAAAAGATAATAACACAGAAAATTAAAATTACAAGATTCAACAAAAAAAATTAAAATTCTGGTAACTCGTAAATAACAAAGATAAAAAATTAAAATTAAAATGCAAAAATATAAATAAAAATAATAGCTACATATGTTAAGATAATGAAGATGAAAAAAAAAAAAAAATATTTGGTGACTAAAAGGCAAAAGAAAGCGTCAATTTACAGATAACATGTGTTTTCTCAAAAGCAGGCCAATAACAACCTACAGATTCTGGACTGCCTTCATCTCATAACCCTCAACTTCATTTACAATTTGAAAGAAACTATTTTTGTGCTCAATTGGCTATCTTAAAATTTTAATATTTACAGTCTCAGGCTGTTCAACTTAAATATATAAAACAATTTTATCTCCAAAAATTATTCAAAAGTTTGTAAGTTGTATTTTTACATGCAAAAAAACTAAAAGCTTTTTTGCTCATTTTACGATATGTAGAGTACTGTATGTAATGTAATAAATATCCTAAACTACATTTGCTTAAAATATTGTTTATATATGTTAAGACATTTACAACGATTTGAAAAATTGTTGTTATTTACTTAAACAAAATTATCTGCTTGCTATTTATCACTTATAACAACGTAAAATTTTAAATTAATGATTTATTCAGGGGGTTTAAAAGTTATACGGATATCGCCTACAGCGCGGGGGTCAGGAGACCTAACTCGCCGCGTTCATAAGCGAGGAATCGACTGTATAGTCATTCTTTCAATATTATTTTTTTATGCATAATAATAACTGTGTAATGATAAAATCCATGTGACAGGAAAGATTTCCTTAAAAGACATTTTGAAAAAGTAGAGAGTCCGGTTTAGTCGGAACCAGAATTTTTTATTCCGGCCGGAACCGGAACTTCAAAAAATCGAGGTTCCGGCCGGAACCTGGTTCCGGACATCTCTATATATATATATATATATATATATAGTAATAGTATATATAATATATATATATATATAGTATAATATATATATATTATATTATAATATTATATATATTATATAATATATATATATATATATATATAATATTATATATATATGGTGAACGTACACCTCACCCGCATGATATTTCTAAAACTACGATAGTACAAGAAAAATAATAACATATTTCGAATCAGCGTATGAAATTTGTATGGAAAATGAAAACTTTTTTTTTAAAGTTTTTAAAATTTTTTTTTAATTAAAAGAATACCCCCGGGTAAACCGCAAATATGCAAATGAGTCGAGGTCTCTCGGCCGAATCGGGGGACGACGGAGGGGGACTTCTTCCCCCTCTTTCCCACCGTCGGCTCGAGCCCCCTAAAAAAAAATTTCCATTTTCCATACCCCAGTAATATTGAGTTTTCAATATGTTTATTGTTTTCTTGTACCTATCGTAGTTTTCGAGATCTAAAAAAAATTTAAACAAAATATATTTTTTTTCATTTTTCCATACAAATTTCATACGCTGATTCCAAATATGTTATTAGTTTTCTTACACCGTATCGTAAGTTTTTCGAGATACATTCTTTTGTTTTGGTAAGTTTTGGCATATATATATATATATATATATATATATATATATATATATATATATATATATTATGAATACCATAACGAACACCTAGTACAAGAATGAGGAAAACAAGAAGTGAACTTGGTATAGGTGGAATACTGAGAAAGGAAGGTACACAGAGAAAACAATGATAGACTTAATTCTAACTAATGAAAGAAAAACATTCACAAATGTCAAATCACTCCCGAGTGTATCCTTTCACTCACACCACAGAATGATCATATGTATGATGAAATGGAAGGAAGGAAGGAAGGAAACCAATTATGTTTACGAGTGAAAGATACCAATAGAAAAATTGAAGGACAGATTGACAAGAGAGAGATTGGATGAAGCTATCAAAGAGATGAGAGAGAATAGGAGATAGTGGATGAGTACGGTGGATGAGAAAGGGAAGACATTTAGGGATAGCTTGGACGGTACGGCAAGAGAAGTATTGAGAATAAAGAAAATGGGAAAGAGAAAGAACAAAAACCCGACATTGTGGAATGATGATGTAAAAGCAGCTATAACCAACAAAAAAAAAAGTATAGACTGTGGATGAGAAGGAAAACTTAAGAAAGCAGACTAATATTACCTGGAAGCTAGAAACAATGCAGAGGGAATAAAGAAACTGAATGAAAGAGAAACATGGGAAGATATCGGAGCGGAATTAAAAGATGAGATCGGAACAAGAAAGCTTATATATGGCTTAGCCAGAGGGGTGAGAATCAGGAAGGAACCAGAACTAGTATAATAATGAATAAATTTCGATGATGAAGTCTTGATCGAGGAAGGAGAGGTGATGGAAAAGTGGAAGGAATACTTTGAAGAAATTTTGAACTTTGAGGATGCTGTGGCAGGGGAGATGGATGAGGGTGTGGAGCGGGAAGAAGACTTTGAAGAGATGAAATAAATAACAATGGAAGAGGTTAAAGCAACAATCAAGACACTAAAGAGAGGGAGGAGTCTGGGAACTGATGAGTTGAATGCTGAGTTACCACGGAGAGAGAGTTAAAAGATGGATTCACTAAATGTTAACCGAAATGTGGGTCAGAGAAAGTGTACCGTTGGAGTGGGGAGAAGCAATAATATGAGCTATAAATATAAGAAGGAAGATCAAAGGAAATGTGATAATTATAGAGGAATAACTCTGTCAAATGTGGCTAGCAAAATCTATGAAAGAGTGTTAGAGAGGAGGCAGAGATGCAAAGTTGATAATAATTTTGGAGACTGGCAGTATGGCTTCCGGGCCGGGAAAAGTACAACAGGACCAATATGAAAACCTTAAAAGAAAAAAACGATAGAATGGAATAGGAGGGCAGATGTGGAATTTATAGATTTGGAAAAAGCATTTGACAGAGTAAATAGAGAAAAGATGAAGAAATCATAGAATAACCGGAATATGGGATATCACAGAAACTTATAATAATAATAAAAAGTACATATCAAATCTCTAGAAATATGATAAGAGCGAATCAAAGAAGTGAGAGACGGGTTGAGGTAAATACGGGAGTGAGACAGGAGAGTTTCTTGTTACCACTGTTGTTTATAATATACATGGACAACAATCTGAAAAGAATATGCAGAAGAATGAACGAGGAGAATACTACTACTATACGCAGATGATACGGCTGTAATAACAGAAGAGGGGTTGGACCTGCAGGATATGATGAACAGGTGGAAGACCCAAATAAGAGAAATGGATATGAAAATAAGTACAGGAAAGACAGAAGTAATGAAAATAACCAGAGAAAGAGAAGTATTAAATATAGTGTTAGAGGGAATTGATTTAGGCTGGGTGGATAAATTTAAGTACTTGGGTGTGATGTTGGAGGGTGGGGATGAAATGGAGGAGTTGAACGAAAAAATGAGAATGACACTGATTGATTAAAGAAATTATACAATAAGATGGGAGTTGAGGATCGATTCAATAAATGAACAGGTGCAACGAAATCAGCTGAGATGATATGGACATATTAGAAGATGGGTGAGGGGGAGGGGCCGAGAAGAATGATGGAGTAGAGAGACCTGCAGAAAGTAGACCTGGTTGGCAGACCGAGAAGAAGATGGATTTATGACGTGACGGAGGCATGCAAGAGGAACGACGTTCGAAGAGGTTGAGGAGAGAAGAACGTACGCTGACAGAGATGCCTGGAGGAAGTTCTGTAGAGGCGACACCTGACAGATCTCTTCAGGGATCTAAAAGAGGGGAATGTGAATAAGGAATATTATATATATATTATATTATATTAATATATATTATTCATATATATATATATAGTATATACTATATATATTATAGTTTATATTATTATTATATAATGATAAATATATCATATATATTATATATATCAAATGGTGAACTAAAGTAAGTCACCCGCATGATATCTCGAAAACTAGAAATAGGTACAAGAAACTGATAACATATATTGAATCAGCGTATGAATTTGTATGGAAAATGAAAAAAAAATTTATTATTTTTTTTATATCTCCAAAACTAAATAGGTACAGAAAACTAATAACATATTTGAATCAGCGTATGAAATATGTATGAAAAAATGATTTTTTTTTTTTTTTTTTTTAACAAAGAAATACCCCAGGGTAAACGCAAAGATGCAAAGAGTCGGGTCTCTCGCCTCTGGGGAGATCTAATCTAATCTAATTCCCCCCCTCCGGGGAGGGTCTCTCCAGAACCCCCGCTTTGGTATTTGGGTGTCATGGGGGTTCCTCCGCCTTTCCCCACGGGTATGGAAAACGTTTCCTCTGTCCCACCGTCGCTCGAGCCACCTAAAAAAAATTATACGCTGATTATATATGTTTTATTATTTTTCTTCTAGCTATGCGTAGTTTTGGAATATAAAAAAAAATAAAAAAATAAGGTGTGTGTGTGTGCTTTTCATTTTCCATACAAATTTCATACGCTGATTCCATATATGTTATCAGTGTTCTTGTACCTATCTTAGTTTTGAGATATCATGCGGGTACTTCTTTAGTTTCGGACTATATAATACTATATAATATAGTATTATATATATATATTATAATATATATAAATATATATATATATATTTTGATTACTGAGAATTTTACAGAAATTATTAAATATTATATTTCTATTTAATATTAGTATATATATATATAACGTATAATAATATAGTATATATATCACTTTCCTTCGACTTGCGTCATGCTCTTATTCTTTAACCAAATCTGGGTGTTTTGATCGTTCTATATACTGGCCTGAAACAAACTTCTGTTCCCTTAATGTCTTCTGTCTCATTTTAAGCCAAGGGTTGTTATGGTTTTTGTGAGCAATGATGTTATTTGTTCTCGAGTCTCTGATTTGGAGCCTTCGGAATTCTCTATGTTATGGCTCAGGATATCTGAACAAGCTACTACAAAATTCGTCTGTTCTATATATCTGCCATCTAACTTAACTGACCATCCCAAGTTATTCCACTTCTTTATATAACTACAAAATAAAAAACTTTCTCTCTCTCTTCTTATTTCTCCGAACTCATCACATGTTGACTTTCAATTTAGCACCACCAATAACTCTGCTTTTATTCTTTCAATAGATTGATTGTAAATGTGTTTTATTATAATAACCTCAGAAGTTTTTGTAGCTTCCTACTCAAAGGGATTCTGCCGTCAGGAATTACCTACGTTTTCAAACTTCAGAAGCTCACGCAACTTATATTTCATCCCAGAATCATGCAAAATCTATTCTCCTTAACATTAAAAACTCGTATCCCCGTAGCAAATACAATTTTTTCCTGGTTAAAATTCCCCACATTTTTTTGGCATTTGCAAAAAAAAAATGTCAGCTCTAATTTTGTTTTTCCTCTTTCCCTCCTTCATTTAGTATTTTCACAACTGCCGTTTTAACTCCTGCTAAAAAAAACTGACCTCTTCACTCAAATCTTTTCCTGTAACTCCATAGATCATAGGATGGGGGGAAGAGGGCGGGAGGGGAGGGGAGGGGTGGGTTGATCTACTGATTTACTGATTTACTGCTTTAGATGGTGTAAAAAACGCTAGTTTTTTAAGTTAAAAACATAAAAAGAATAAAAACTTTAGTAAAAACAAAATGTTTAAACAAAATAAAATAAAAATAAATAAAAGTTTTGTGTTATGTTAAACAAAATATGACATGAATCAATCGATGATTATGTATGAGGGTATGGGGTGGGGTGGGGTGTTGTGGGTTACTGCTTTACGATTTTACTGCTTTAGGGTATGTACAAATGCAAATTTTTAAGATAACATAAACATAAAAAGAATAAACATTTTAGTAAAAAATATATTTTTAAACAAAATAAAATAAATAAAAGTTTTGTGTTATGTTGTAAAAAATATGACTTGAATCAATAGATCAATAGATCAATAGATCACGGATGGGGTGGAGAGGGACAGGGTGGGTGGTTTGATTTATTGATTTACTGATCTGCTTTAGAGTATGTAAAGAAGTAAATATATTCCGTTAAAAACATAAAAAGAAAAAAGTTTTGTGTTATGTTTTAAAATATACATGAATCACTAAAATAAACTTCAAAGGGTGGAAGAGGGTAGGGTACGGTGGTTTGATTATTGATTTAACTGATTTGACCGCGTTAGATGGTGTAAGAAATGCAAATTTTTACGTTATACAAAAAATTTAAGAAATTTTTAGTAAAAACAAATGTTTTATACAAATAAAACAAAAAATAAATAAAACTTTTAAATATAAATAATAAAATAAATAATATTTGAAAAATAAAACCTTGATCAACCCATGTCCTATTTATCCTACTTCTTCTGCTGTGCTCTCGAAATTTCATCCTTCTATGTCAATTTTCAATGTTTTGGGGCTTAGCCCCAACACCATATGAGCGTAGCAGCACGTAACTTCGTGTGTGACGAAGTTACCTTATAAGAAAGGTGTAAACCAAGTTTCATCCTTCTATATCAATTTCCAAGAATTTGGGGCACAGCCCCATCCCCATCCCCTAATGGGCGTAGCGTCATGTTACGCTCGCTGTACGAGGATACCTTATTAAGAAGGGTTGTTACGATTTCATCCTTCTTTATCAATTTCCAAGAATTTGGGGCACAGCCCCAACACCATATGGGTATAGCGGCACTTTACTCAGGCTGTACTGAGGATACATTATAAGAAGGGTGTATACCAAGTTTCATTGTTCTACGGTCATTTCCTACTTGGAGAGGGACCAACACCCCCTCTAGGGGGTGTACGGCCATTTAACTTGGATGCAGCGAGGATACCTTATATGAAGGGTGTATACCAAGTTTCATCCTTCTACGTATATGTTCAATGTTTTGGGGGTCAGCATCCCCCTACGAGGAGTGCATGGTCATGTAACCTCGTCTACGACGAGGATACCTTATATGAAGATTGTATACCAAGTTTCAACCTTCTACGATCATTTCCTATTTTTAGGGCCAGCATCCCCCTACTGGGGGTGCATGGTTACGTAACCTCGTCATCATCCCTAAACGGGGTGTCAAGTTTGAGAGAGATACCATGTAGCAAACTCTATCCGGAGCGTGGTTTGGTGCGGGGTGGTGTAAATGCTTTGAACAACAATTTTACATACATAATTAACAAAATAATAAAAAAAAATAATGAAAATAAAAAAATAGCCTAGGCAATGATACCTTAAATATTTCGATACACCCTTATTTTGTGTATGTGTGTGCATGCTCACATGTGTAAAAATCGATTCCCTACGTGAATCGAATTCGACTCAAAATCAATACCCTGCGGGTATCGATTTTTCGACTCCATTCAAGGTCAAATTTACTTTCATTTTTAGGGCGCCTGCGTTATCTCCTACTACTATTGCTTATGTGTTGGAGGAAACTTTTTGGGTTTGTGTTGTGTGGAAGAGCGATGAAAATGTCAACGTACCTTTACCAGATTGAGTTGTGTAGAATGGGGTGTGAGAGTATGTAGTTGTGTTCTGTGAGTTCCATGTAGATGTTGCTGAGTATGGGAGACAGAAGGGAACCCATACTCAGGCCTTGTTTTTGAAGAAAGAAAGAGTCGTGAAATTGAAACTCTAAACTAATCTAAAACATTCACAAAAAAAAATCAAAAACTAATCTCTCTTCTATTTCCTGCACCTTTCTCTACTTTTTCAAAGGGTCGAAGATGCAACCGTATCCAATATATGCATCCAAAAAATTTAAAAAACGTAACTTCCCAATAAATATATTATCCTCCTACAAATTTCACCATTAAAAAATCTGGAATACAAATTCATTAAAACCATGTACGGTATAAAGTGTGCATGCAGTCATAATCAATATTCTTGTTTTAAAAAAAAGGAAATTTTATGTTTTTATTTATTTAAATATTAATATAATTAGTATTACAACTACCAAAATAATATAAATTTGCACTGGTTGCCAGACGCTTGGTTGCCGTATGTTTCGGACTGTGTTTGTCTGTAAAAAATCAATTTGCTTTGTAATTTGTTCAGTAAATTAATCTTTAGTCTTAAGAACGCTGGAACCGAAGGAGGTCTGTAATACAGACGAAAGCTATTCTAAAGCGTTCATAGGTTTTAATTATAAATTACCTTATAAATATGGTGTTTTTAAAATTTTAAGTATGAATATTTAACTTCAACAACTGTGATAAAAGAAAAAATTGTGCAATAAAACTTTCCAATAAATGATGTAAATATTTGAACCTCCAAATCTGTCCATATGAAAAATAATATCTTATAACTTCTCCAGGGTGAAAACAAAAACTAAATATTGAACTGCGAATATAGTGGAAATAAAAAATACTATATATATATATATATATATATATATATATAATATATATATATATATATATTATATAATATTATATATATAATATATATTTATATATATATCATATATATATATACATATATATATATAATAATATATTATATATATATATATATATATATATATATATATATATATATATATATATATATATATATATATATATATATATATATATATATATATTATTATATATTAATATATATATATATATATATTACTACTGTATATCCAACACCTTTCATTTATCTATCTACAACACATCGGTTTTCATAAATTGACTAGTAAGACCAAGTAAACAATATTTAAAAAATAAATAATTTTATATTATATTTTGAAATTTAACTCAGGTACTCAAATTTTG
Source organism: Trachelipus rathkii (assembly GCA_015478945.1). Classification (NCBI taxonomy): domain Eukaryota; kingdom Metazoa; phylum Arthropoda; class Malacostraca; order Isopoda; family Trachelipodidae; genus Trachelipus; species Trachelipus rathkii. Next base: position 30,486 of record JABUQX010050413.1, read on the forward strand.
AGTGGCTAACCCAACAAAATTATTTTTTGTTGGTTTTTGAATAAGGTGCGATTGTGAATTATTAATCAATCGAAGTATATATTTTCTTCATAACTTTTGTATTAACAATTATGATAGTTGCAGATAGTCTGAATAAAGAGTACTAAAGAGTAAATGTCTTAAAACAATAAATTAACCATCAAAAACTAAAACAATAAATCTGATAAAATGGCTTTCACTATTTTACGTTATAAATCATAAGGTAAATCAAATCAAAAGACTTTAGAATAAATATTAAGTCATTTGTAGTAAACACTTAAAAACAGTGAGGACATAAAATAGAGACACTCCCTTGAAGCCCTGAAGTTGCCTTGTAACTAAACACACACTTGTGTACTTTGTGAAGCCAAATTAAGAGATGTTGGGTCTATAAATTTACAATGAGCTTTTCTGTATTTCATTAATTGCTATCTTTACCTATACTGTAATTAGTGTGTATTATATTATAGTAATTGATATTCATATGCAGAACATTAATGTTAAGTAGATGAAAATTATTTTAATACAATATTCACAGGTAATTAGTGGAATACTAATGAATTCTCATCTGCTTAAGATACAGTAATAATTATTGGAATGATTAATGAATGAAGTACTAAATCAATAATAAAAAATATTCAGTAAAGATGTTTTTTTTATATTTGTTTTATGCCAATCTATAATTCTAATCGAGCTTATATATATATATATATATATATATATATATATATATATATATATATATTATATATATTAATATACTATATATTATATATATATATATATATCAATATTATATATATATATATATATTATATTATATATTATATATATATATATATATATATATATTATATAATATAATAGTTATATAATATATATATATATATATACGTAATATATATAATATATATATTTGTAATATATATATATATATATATATATATATATATATATATATATATATATATATATATATATATATATATATATATATATATATTATATATATATATATATATATAATTATATAATATATTTATATATATATATAATAGATATATATATAGATATTATATATATATATATATTATATATATATAATATATATATATATATATATATATTATAATAATATAATATATATATATAGTATTATAATATTATATATATATATATAATATATATATATATAAATATATATATTATTATATTATATATATATATATAATATAATAATATATATATATATATATATATTGTATATGTATATATATATATAATATATATATATATATAATATATATATAATATATATATATATATATATATATATATATATATTTATATATATAATATAATATATATATATATATATATTAACCACTAGTCTTTCTCACTATAAATACACCACCTTCGCTCCTATCGGTAAATCTGACCAAAACCTTATATCTCTTAATTTTAATACTTTCTCTCCAACAGCTCCACCCTGCCCTATGTGTTTTTTCTGGCACTTTGATCGGGCTGATTAGGGGGACTTGCGTCGCTTTTACGCTAACTATAATTGGAGTGAAAGCGCGTATCGATAGTGGAAAAATTCTCCTTCTCCTATCACACTCGCTAATTTTCATTCAGCTAGAAATCGTTTGCTGAATGTACTTCTCGGAACGAGCAGGGCTACTTCATTAAACGAAGTGACGCTGACCTCCATAGCTCTTCCTACTAACAAATCTTTCTGGCCTCTTGCCAAAAATATTTCTAACAACTTCTGTAAATCATCCTTTCCTCCTCTTATTCGCTTTGATGGTTCTTTTGCTAATACTCCAACCGAAAAGGCCAATCTCTTTGGCCTCATATTTTTCTCTAACTCAATCCTGGACGATTTGATCGGGTGCATTTACATTTGATCGGATGCATGGGCTCCTGAAATCTATGAACGTTTGGAAGGCTGGTGGCCTGGATGGCATTCCTTCCCGAGTTTTGAGGGAGTGTGCTTT
>JABUQX010050413.1:37500-47638 GCA_015478945.1 Trachelipus rathkii
AATAGAAAAAAAAATAAAGTTAAAAAAAAATTAAAAAAAAATTAAAAAATTAAAAAAAAAAATTAAACAAAGTTTAAAACTTAAAATAAAGTTAGAAAATTAAAAATTAAAAAAAATTTAAAAAATTAAAAAATTAAAATAAAAAAAAAAATTAAACAACAAAGTATAAATGCAAAATAAAACCTATAAAAAAAAAATTAAAGTTAGAAAAATAAAACTAAATAAAAAAAAAAAATTAAAATTAAAAACAAAAAAATAACAACTAAAAATATTAAAATATTAAAAAAATAAAAATAAAAAATGGACTTTAAAAATAAAAATATAAAACATAAATCAGAAACGAAACGGTTAAACACTTAATATAAATGTAAGATACTAACTTATAAAAAAAGTAAACAGGTAGTATTGCATGTTTAAACTTAGGAAAAAAAAATTATATTAGTTTACGTTTTATAAAAGAAAATGAGATTTTGAAAATATAAATGTTCAGTCTTGAACATTTAGAAAAACGGTTTATCTTTGCAAGATGCAATGCAATTGACGATATGTACATATTAGAACAGAATCAGTTATGTGAACAGTAGTGTAATGAACTAAGAATAATGACACACTTCACACACACACACACACACACACACACACACACACACACACACACACATACACACACACACACACACAACACACACACATACACACACCACACACACACACACACACACACACACACATTAACACACACACACACACACACACATAGGGAAATATTTTGTAACGTAAGAAAGTTTTCACATTAATAAAAGCTAACATAGCATCCACCTGAATAAAAATACACCTTTTCAACATATCACTGATATTTTAACATTACATAGTAACATTTTAACAAAAATTTACCACAACCATGTGTATATTATCATACTGATCATTGCATTATTTTACTGCTTAACAATGTTTTCACATTAATAAAGATTACTTAGGCATCATCTGAACTAAGAAAATAATGTTACACGACAAACCTGAAACACCTTAAACATGAATAAGCATTCAACATTAACAAAGTTCCTCACTTAACGCACGACAGTAAGTAACTAACATTACATCCAAAACGTAACCTAGTCACACTTTTTTTTTTCAAGCATATCTCTAACATATCAACTAAGAAAAAATGACATACACACACGACAACGCACACACACACCACACCACCCACACACACACACACACCACACACACACACACACCACACACACACACACACAACACACAACACAAAACTTAAATTTTTACGTTATAAACATGGAAAACGTATAAAATGTTTTAGTAAAACAAAAATTTTAAAAGAAATAAAAATACAAAAAAATAGAAAAAAACTAAAGCCACCACTTGTAAATGGTAAAATAACACGTTATATAAAAGAAACTTAATAAACAAAAAAAAAAAATTAAAAGTAAATAATTAGAAATAAAATAAAAAAAACAACAAAAAAAAAAGAAATAAATAAAAACAAGAATTAAAGATTTTAATAAAAAAATTAAAATTAAAAAAATAAAAAAAAAAATTAAAATAAAAAAAATAAAAAAATTACAAGTAAAAATGTAAAAAAAAATTAGAAAATTAAAAAATTAAAAAAATTAAAAATTTAAAAAATTAAAATAAAAAAATAAACACAAAGTTGAAATGCAAAATAAAAAAAATAAAAAAAAGAAAAATAAAGTTAGAAAAAAAAATGTTTAAATTAAAAAATAAAAAAAATAAAAATGAAAAAATAACAAAGAAAAAATAACAAATAAAAATAAAAATAAAAAAAAATAAAGTGAAAAATTAACTAATTTTATAAAAAAAAAAATAAAACAATAAAAATTAAAATAATAAAATTAAAACACAACAGTTAATGTAAAAATTAAAAAGCTCTATTTAAAAAAAAATAGTAAACAGTATATGCATGTTTTGAATTTAAAGAAACAACAAATCTATATTATTCAAGCTCGTATTAAGATTATTAACTTAAGATATAATTGTTAGTCTTCAACATTTAGAAAAAAACGGTTTATCTTTGCAAGATGCAATGCAATTGACGATATGTACATGTTTGAACAGAATCAGTTATGTGAACAGTAGTGTAATGAACTAAGAATAAATGACACAACGACACGCATACACACACACACACCATACACACCACACACACACACACCACACCCACACACACTATATATATATAAATATATGCTAACGTAACAAAAGTTTTCACATTTGAATGAGCTAACATAGCATCACGCTGAACTTAAAAATTCATAATGTGACAAGCGACAAAACCTAAGAGGCACCTTAAGCACGAACAAACTGCTAACATTAACCGAGAAGTTCCACACTGGACAACAGTAAAGTAACGTAACACAAACATGACAAAACGTAACCTATGTTTACCAATTTTTCAAGGCATGTCTTTAACAGCATCATGGTTAATTTTACATTTAACATTAGTAACATTTAACAACAGATTTATCCTAATTGGACACTATCTTTCATCAAAGTGTCAGCTCGTTTCGAGTATAACATCATTTAACCTATGAATAACGTAGACATTAGCACAAAGTCTAGGGCAAACCTAACCATACGCAACAAAAAACTTACTAGGGCTCACGTTCTAACACATCATCGTCAGTTCAACAAGTTAATATCTTACGAAAAACTCATCCATTTCTCTAGAATCAGTGTTTATTTCCACGATGTTCGATGAGGTAATTATTTAACAAACATAAAGCGTACCTAACTTACGAATAAACAGTTTCATTAACCAAGAGTATCTAAGGCAACACATTAACCTTTCCGTGAGAAAAAACCCCGGGGGATGCCCTTTGAAAGGATGTTTGATTCTGCGAGGGGATCGCCCCGAAGGCGTCGTAAGCGGGCTTTGGGCCGCAGCCGAAGGGCTGAGGCCTTACCCCCTCTCCTCGGTAGGGGTAAAGCGCTGGACTCCGAAATCCAACTCGACTCCGCTCGTCCGAATCTGCGACTCCATACTTCCGGTCTCCCTGGTCTCCGACTCCGTCTCCGACTTCCGACCTTCCTCCTATTCCTGTCTCGCAAGTTTTCAATCTTCTACGATCATTTTTAATTTTTTTAGTGGTGGCTACGTCCCACCTTTACGGGGGGACCGCCAGAGGACGTAATCTCGTCTTCCGACGAGATTAAGTCATCATATAACTCACGATTCCAAATTTCACTCTGATTACGTTAAGGCCTAACGGTTTTGCAGGTACCGATCTTGACCCGTGGCTAAGGGGCAGCAACCCCCTTAGGGGTGACTACGGGTCACCAAAACTTCGCCTGATGATCAGCTTATCACATAGCATTAGATTAATTCCAAGTTTGAATTTGCGATAGCGCTATTCCTTCCTAGCGAGTAAGAAGTGGACATCGGTGCGGCAGGTCGCGTCCACATTACTTACATATACTTAGTATTCATATAATATACTTATAATAAAATACTATATGATATATATATATATAATATATATAATTATATATAATATATAGTGTATATATCATATGTATCATATTTATATATTATATATATAATATTATATATATAATATTATATATATATATAATTAATAGATATATTATATAATATATATATATATATAATATATATATATATATATATATATATACTATATATATATATACTATAATACTACTATATATATTATATATATATATATATTATATTATATATATATATATATATATACTATATATACTAATATATATACTTTAGAACGGAAGCCCTTGGATTCTGTTTTTAGTGTTATGCTTCTTACTGTCACTTCGATTTTGATACTAAATGTACACAACATTAAAAACATTGTTAAAGGACACTTTTTTTAATGAAATAAATTTTAAAAGGGAAAGCTAATTTTCGTCCCGACACGCGAGGAACCTCTTCAGGCTAATGGGACTGTGAATTTTTTTTCTTTTCAGTTCGAATGTGTTCCAGTTGGTCTTGCGTATTTTCTTCTAGTTGGTGCGTTGTTGAAATAGCTTTTGATGTTTTTCAGCATAGTTCATTTGTGGTATAAACATCTCACTCTTAACTTCACCGGCAATGCTGTAATCTGTAGTTGGGGTTACTATTATAAATGCGAAAGAGGATTTCCATGACTCTTGCCTATCGTCGGTTTCGCTGTGATTGCATACTTTACTGATCATCTTGTATATTTGTTTTGATATTGATAGGTAGATGGCCTGCTGTTTACGTCCTGATGAAGCTTGTTTAAAGCCTGTCAATTTATGCTGTCCGTTGTTTGCAAGTCATCCTGTATTGTTGATTTTCTTTCTTCTTTGCCAAATCTATGGTTTTCACCATATATGTTTTATGCAAGTCATTGCAGTGGGATGTGATATATACAGATTTGGGGGAGATTTTCCTTTTCGTTTGGAGGTTTGAGAATGTTAAGGGATGTTATTTGATGGACATGGCGAATATTTGGTAATATTTTGTTTTAACGAATATAATGGTAATTGAGGAATTTGGCAAAAGATGATGGTTGCTTATTTTTCGTGCGTGAAAGGTGCGCTATAGTACCTCTTTTGCTTGTTAAATCTTTTGTGATGAAAAAAACTCGATAGTAAAGTGATTTGAAATATTGTGGATGTATTTAGTTTTCTTGTGCTAGAAGAGGGGAGGAGACATATACGAAAAAACACGAGAAACTAGAGAGATGACACCAGAACAAGCTAATTTGTGTTGGGAGCCATATAAGATAGCCAATGTATATAGTTTTGGTGGCGCGTGCGGAATGTTGCGTTTTCCTAATATAGTTAGTAAAAATGGCAAAGTGATGCTAATTCCCATTATTAAACGTATCGAGAAGGGAGCGATATAAAAGTGTTGATGGAAGGCATTTCTATGCGTATACTGACTGAAGAGGATGAATAGAGTAACTATAGGTTCTAGGACACATCATTGGGTTGGTGCTTGTGAGGGAGGGAGACAAAAAAATATGTCATCTACATATCTAATCCACTAAATCATTGTGTTAATAAGGGTGGGGAAATAGATGATAAAAATTTACCTTGTTAGTTCCATTATATATGGTTATCTGTAGCTGAGTATGTGGAGACATATGCGGAGAATCCCATTACTCAGGCCCGAAAGTTTGTTTGTATATTTTGCCATTAAAATTGAAAGAAGTTATTGTTGTCACTCGGGATGAGATTAATGAGCTCTTTAATATCATGAAAGGAAGGCCAATCTCTCATTACAACATAAACTTTTTCAATTTTAATGAAGAATGAAAGAAATCCAGGCTGCCTTCTCTAAAAGTAAAGTATGATCACTACGACAAAAGTAAGTTCTAAATATATATATATATATATATATATATATATAAATACTAATTATAATTATATTATATATATATTATTATATATATATACTATATATATATTATATATATTATATATATATATATATTATATATATATATATTATAATATATATATATATACTATATATATATAATATATAGTTATATATAATATATCTATATATACCGTTAATACAACTTATCTTCTAGAAAAATTCCAATATTTTTCAAATAATATTTCTTCGATAAAGTATTTCATTTTAATGGAATCATAAAATTAAATGTATTCCTTTTTATAATTTAAATAAAAATTATTATATTATATTGAAATATATTTAATTTTCACCTTAACGTTTTAAAGGACTTTTCAGTGTTTGTGACTTAATTTCTAAATTTTGCTAACCCCGGCGGCCCCGGCCCCGGCCCCCGCCCCGGCCCCTACCCCCGGCCCCGGCCCCGGCGCCGGGGCCCCCGCCCCGGCCCCGGCCCCGGCTTTAAATAGAGCAGCCCCGGTCTTGGGTGTCCCTACTATTTATATGGCATATATTCTTTTAATATTTGTTTTTAGAATTTTTGAAATCTAATACCTATTTCTTCTTCTAGTGGCAATAACAAACAAAGATTATGCAACGATGACAAAATGATTTGCAAAGCTTAAACTGGAAAGGACATAATTTTTTCCTCCGTCGCACATGCGTGGGAAAACAAAGTAATTTGTTTTATATTAATTATTATGTTAAATGACTGGTGAAAACCTATTGTCACGGATAGCTTTCCATTATTCACTTGTGTGCAGTTTTTTGGCATCAAATGTTTATTAAAAATATATGTTTTAAATAATGCCTTAAATACTCATCATAAGTAAATAAGGAATTTACAGCAAACAATTATTTTTAATACAATAGAATCAAAATCAATCAAAGTATATTAATATTAAAATACTTATAAGTAATCGTAACAAAAAATGAAAAGATAACAATTAGAATTTGATATCTAGTTTACAAAGATCATTAATATTGTATATTAAAGGAAAATTTAATTTAGCGAATAATATATATATATATATATATATATATTATATATATATTATAGTTATATTATATATTAATATATATATTAATATATTATATATATATATATATATATATATATATAATATATATATATATATATACACAGCTTAACCACCCAAAATGCAACTATAACTATAACTATAACTATATATATATATATAATATTATATATATATATATATCATATATATATAAAGTATAATTATATAATATATATATATATATATATAACTATTATATAATATATATAATATATATATATATATATCATATATACTATATATATATAAATTCGAGGAGCGTTTCCTCCATAGGTGTAGTCGTGTGTGGCGCCGCCACACCCGTATAACATCGTAATTAGTTTTTTTTTAATTACCCAATTAGATATAAGGAAATCTGTTTCAAATGAAGATAGTTTGTACACAATTATCCAATAACAATATTAAAAAAAATTAATGCTCCTTAAACTTCCAAATACGCCCTTTTTTATTGAAATGGTTAGTTACCGTATCAAAAAGGAAGCTTTTCATGTGCGCTAAAAAATTCGAACAGCTTATATCTCGTCCGTCCGTGCTATTTCACGGTCGTTCGCTCACTCTCGTTTTCTGTTCTTCAAATAGCTTAAAAAGGTGCTGTTTTAATTCCGCACATGGATTTTTGAACAGAGACTTTTTTAATTTATATTTTATGTTATATTATAATATATATATTATATATATATATAATATATAATATATATATATATATATATATAATAATATTATTATTTATATATTTACTTTATCTCTATAATATATATATATATATATATATCATATTTATATAGCACACCCAGCCCTCAAATAGCAGGAAACGCCACGATATGATATATATATATATATATATAATATATATATATATATATATATATATATACTATAGTATAATATATATATATATATATATATATATATATATATATATATATATTAATTATATATAATATAATATATATATACATATATAATATATATATATATATATAGGTCGTCATCCATTGTCTGTTTGTTAGTCACCCCAATTAATACCAAAAACATAAATTAAGTTATTCTCCTAAACTAACATACTATTTCAAGCATAAAAATTTATGCTAATAATAGGGTATAACACGATTTTCTATTATTTACTTGTAATCCCTTTTTTTTAAATTGTAACATATTTTGTTAGTTATTTTTTGCTATGTAATTTAATATTGAATAATGCTCAATTTTTTGTTAAATAATTTCAAGACCGAGCTTCTGGTCCCAAGAAGAAACACACACACAAAACAAGACAAAACAACCAAAAAAACTAACCGACGACCATAACCAGGAACATACAAAACAACAAGAAGAATCAGAAACACATTACTAAAAAACGATCTAGACGCGGACAAAATACTCTCTGACCCTCCACTACATCGATCTGAAAAATACTATGGACCCACGCACCACAGACCATCCACGAGTTGCGTCTTGCTTATTACTTTCCCATCAAAATGTCCAATGTAACCTTAGCATTATTATGTTCCCATTTTACTGTGGGGTTAAAAATGGTGGGTGCTGAAAAAACTCCCCATATTGGTTAATTTAAATAAACAGACAAATCACCAGCAAACAACATGCATTACCATTTCTAGCATATCATTAACTGAATCCAGCAGAACTTGCATTTTGGTTTTTAGCCAAGCCGAGCGTTTAGAGTGATCAAAATACTATATCATTCTTTTTCGAATATAGACATAATCTATTTTGTGTACAGGTAAAGATCCATGTCTTTGTGCGTCCGTGAGTTGTAGGATGTGAGAGCTTGAAAGTTTTCCAATCATGTAGAAGGTCGCAGGAATTCCTTAGCCATGCCCTTCCGACAGTGTATCCTAGCACCGAGCATTTTCAGTGGTGAGATCTCATTTACCGTCTCGTAACTCTCTAAGTCGTCTCTTCCAGCCATCTTTCTTTCTCTCTACTATCGTCTGTAGCATCTCTCTTATTCTTCAAGTGCTTCATATCTACCACTAATTCTTTTCTTAACGTGCGTGCTCGTAGCGCTGGAAAGCGTTTACGTCTGGCTGTCGTGCTGTGCGAAAAGAGTGGGTAAGTGTCCTTGCTCCCTTACCTCTTTCTGCGCTATCTCTCTTACTACTCTCTCTTCTCTATTTACTAATATAATTATATACTACTCATACTAATATCTATATATATATATATATTACTATACTATATATATAATATATATTTATAAATATTATATATTAATATATTATATACTAATATATTTAAATATATTAATATACATCAAGTGGGTTTCCTGATTTGATGATAGGGTGTCAACTGATTAATTTACATATAATATAAACTCTCTATTTATATATTAATATATATTTTATATTATATATTATATATTAATATATATATCATAGTATTCATTCAATTTGACTCCTCCTCATCTACTTCCTCTCTCTTACTTTCATCTCTAACTATTCTACTACCGTGCTCTCTCTTTTCTCATTATAGGCTAGAACAAATTCTCTTAACTGTGATCAAGACAAGTCATTTACTTATTGTAAACTAGTTAGTATAATAAGATAGTATATTAATTGCAATCGTTATCCACCTCGTAATAATACTATGATTACTATAATATATATAATTTATTGTTTAAATATATATGTAGCCTCTTAATCTGAAACACTATAATATATATATAATATATATATTCATTGTATATACATAATATATAATTTACTACCAGTCATTTATAATATATATTGCGAATGAGCATATGAGAGGATTGAGATCGACTAATGAGAACTTGTGTATGACAGGAGTAAATATTCTATGCTATAATGTAATGAGTGATTTGTGGCAGAAGAATCTGAATCAATCTTATTCTTACTTTTACAGACAGAGGATATATTCATCTTTTGTATCTTTAAGGTAGATGCGCTTCATAAAAAACTCCAAGAGTCTTACTTTCTCTCTTATAGATATATATCAAAAATTCATCTCAATTACTAGGATCATATTATAATATGAATCTGATCTCTCTCTGTTTTATATTATCTGTTATTTCTTTCTTTGTTCAATACGATACTATTTTAAACTTTGCCTGCTGATATAGACTATACTCTTGGGCTTGACGCTTCTACAATATGTTATTTTATCCGTCGGATATTCTCTAACTAGTCATATGATGACTGTCTACAGATGTGGTATGTATACTATGGATAATTCTCCCAAAAGAATTAAGTTCAGAGTAGCTCTTATGTTAAAACTTTATTCCTTTAGACCAGCTAGAAAAAGGTCATTATTTTTTCAAAAAAAATTTAAATTTCAAAGAAACTGGGTTACGTAGAATTCAGGACTAGCGTAAAGTACAGTTAGTTCCACTTTTAAGTAAAACTGTAAGAGTTTCTTTATTTGATTCCGTAAGATTCATCGTCAAACCTGCTCTAAAGGATGAATAAGGAAAAAGTATATAACTCTTAATTTCCTCCACCCAATCTGCTTGCTTTTGCTATCTACAAAGCTTCAACAGGAAGGAAACGTTTTGTGGAAGTGAACAATTGTGTACACACCGCTCCCGTGTTTGTGAATTTTGTGCTAGAAACGTGTCAATGACTCTTCAAACTCTACACCGACTAGTTTGCGTAATAATCTATAAACAATTCGA
>JABUQX010050414.1:0-35000 GCA_015478945.1 Trachelipus rathkii
GACCTTACTGACCTTGGACTGACCTTGACCGACCTTGACCTTTTTGGACCTTGACTTTTTTGACCGTGACCTTTTATTGACCTTGACCTTTTTGACCTTGACCTTTTTTGACCGTGACCTCTTTGACCTTGACCTTTTTGGGCCTTTGACTTTTTTGAAAACCTGGATTTTTTGAGAACCCGATTTTTGAGAACCCGGATTTTTTTGAGAACCCTAATTGTTTGAAACCCAAATTTTTTGAGAACCCTAATTTTTGGCAACCTAATTTTTGGCAACCCTAAATTTTTTCGGCAACCCTAATTTTCCAACCCTTCGAAGAAGGGTTGCGCCAAACGTTGCGTTAAACAACCGTTGTACGTATTGCCCCTATTTTGCGCCCCCCTAATTTTTTCGAACCATGGGTCATTTTTTGCCGCCACGGTAATTTTTTGATTCTTCATTTAGAGGCTTACCCTATTTGTTGATGTCTTACCTTTTTCCCTTCCCTTTTGCCTCCAACTTGATATGATACCATGGGTCAATTTTACCCCACCCTAATTTTTGGTCTTCCATCGGTCAATTTTGACCCACGGTAATTATTTGTCCTTCCTTTAGGGTTAGCCCTTTTTTGATTTCTTAACCTTGTTTGACCATGATATTTCGCGTCTTGACCTTGCCAGATACCATGGGTCTTTTTTGCCCCACGCCAATTTTTTTCCCCACTCGTGGTCCACCCGTCACATATTTCGTTCCTAACTTGTACCATAGTATGGAACCTAAAAACCCCCTTTTTAAAAACCCTTTTGAACAACCTAGCACACTTGCGCTTGTGCGCACACACCACACACACACACACACACACACACACACACACACACACACAAACACACACAACAACTTACACTTATACAGACATTCACTATGACATTATACACACATTCACTATGACACTTACATTTTACCCATAGACACTTACATTACACTTATACTCACGTACAAACACACTGCCAACCCTTTTGTTGGTCCATGGGTCAATTTTGACCCACGGGTAAATTTTTGTCCTTCCTTTACGGACTTAGACCCTTTTTTTTTGATGTCTTTAACCTTGTTTGACCATGATATTTCGCCTGTGACCTTGCCATTATTACCATGGCGTCAATTTTTTGGGACCCACGCTAAAACTTGATTGGCTTTGATGGTCCCAATCACCGTAAGGAGTACCTAGGATGTTCTATTGGTGTTCTATGAGTATTAGATGAGTGCCAGGTGAGTGCCAGGTGAGTGCCAAGTGAGGCCAATGATGCCAATGAGTGCCAAGTGTAGTGCCAATGAGTGCCAAAGTGAGTGCCAATGAGGTCCAAGTGAGTGCCACATAGTGACCAACTGAGTGCCACTTTTTCAAGCCTTTTCTAGCTCTCCCCTGAGCCTAGAATAGCCCTAAATTGGTGTCTACCCCTAGGTTATAAGTTATGAGGATTCGATTGGTGTATATTACAACCTTGCTAGAATGCTTCCTACTAGGAGTTAGTATTTTAATAACACTTATAAGCACTTACACCCGCCATAGACACTTACACTAGCCCATATACACGTACACTCACACGCACAGGTACACTTACACTTACCTCGCACCCTCGAAGCTCAATTTTGTTACCGCATCTATGATGGCTCATCTTTTGATGAAGTCATCTTTGATACCACCTATATGATATTCCATCCTTGATGACTCATCTTTTGTCCACCTCAGATCATAAGCTACCCCTCCCCGCAAAGGATGGAGCACCCCGCACTCGCAGGTGCGACCCGCCGCGCGAATGAAAAATATATACTACTAGTCATTTATTTTTTATTTCATGCTTAAGGATTTTTTATGAAAAACATAGGCATAAAATAAAACTGTAACTCATACAGACCTATTATTACACATATATTTATTCATTATTTTTATTTAATACTTTTAACTTAATACTTTTTAATTATAATTTTTTTAAAAATTGTACTGTAAGAAGAAAAAACCAGTGTGCCTTATATATTAAACATTTTTATTTTCTACTACAACTGTACGAAATTTATTAAAAAACATTAACATACATACCTTTAAAGCAGTAAATCAGTAAATCAATAGAGGTATACCAACACCTAAGGGGATAGTATGCTTTTCTTTTAATATTCACTGCTTTAAATGCTTTTGTTTTTACTGCTTTAATTGATGTTTTTACTGCTTTAACTCATGATGTTTTACTGCTTTAACTCATGTCTTACTGCTTTAACTCATATGTTTTACTGCTTTAACTCACATATTTATTAACATTACATACCTTAAAGCAGTAAATCAGTAAATCAATAGAGGTGTTACCTAACACCTAGGAGGATTAGTATGCTTTTTTGTTTTTACTGCTTTACTGCTTTTTAACTCATGTTTTACTGCTTTAACTCATGTTTTACTGCTTTAACTCATATGTTTTACTGCTTTAACTCATGTTTTACTGCTTTAACTTTCATATGTTTACTGGCTTAACTCATATATTTATTAACATTACAACCTTAAAGCAGTAATCAGTAAATCATAGGGTGTGACCTAACACCAAGGAGGGGGGGATTAGTATGCTTTGTTTTACTGCCTTTTACTGCTTTAACTCATGTTTTACTTCCCTTTAACTTTCTGCTTTACTGCTTTAACTTCTGCTTTACTGCTTTTAACTATTTGCTTTACTGTTTTTAACTCTCTGCTTTACTGATAAATTAAACAATATTTATTAAACATTATGTTTTATTTGTTTTAATACTTTTTATTTATTTTTATATTATTTTATATTATTATTATTTTTTATTAATTTTATATTATTTTATTTTTTATTATTATATACTTAGGTTATTTACTTCTGCCTTATTGTATATTATTATTTAAGAACACACATTTACACACACGCACACACAACACACATTCACTATGACACTTATACACACACATTCCCACTATGACACTTGCATTTTACCTAGACACTTACATTTACACTTATACACATGCGTCACACACACACTTACACATTCACTATGATACTTTATACACACATTCACTATTGCACTTACACTTGTCATAGACACTTACATTACACTTACACTCACACACAGATTAACTTACACTCACACAGATTTACTTACAACTCACACAGATTTACTTACACTCACACCACAGATTTACTTACACACACCAACACACATTTACCTACACTTGCACACAGATTTACACACACACACACACACACACACACACACAGCATACACACCACACGCAGATTTACTTCAACATATAACGTATAATTTATTCAAAACATTTTATGTTTTAAATTAAAACACGTACATTTATATTACTCATTCAAATATAACTAATTATTCAAAGTTTCTTAAAACTTCTATAATAAATTCTTTGAACAATTTGAACAAAGAATTTATTATAACTGTTAATACTTTTTGTTTTATAAATTTATAACTATCAAGTTTTTAAATTCAACTTTTACTAAAATTTTATGAAAATTTATTTAAAAACATATATTTTACGTCACCTTAAAGCAATAAATCAGTAAATCAGTAAGAACAGCCCCTAGCACCCCTCTACATCAAGCTATGCCCCGTTTTGTTCTATGACTTACTGCTTTAAATCATCTTTAACCATGTAATAAGTATAAAAACAAAATAGTTCTTCTCTGCTAACATAACATATATTTATTAAAAATCATTCTAAGTTTTATTTAAAAAATAACAATTAGTCACTTACATTTATATTATTTCCTTCGATGTTAACAAAAAATATTTCAAAGTTTTTTAAATAATCGGGGTTTTCTTTATATTATTATTATTCTATGTACATTGACAATCCATCACGAAAAACACAACAACCCGCACTCCTTACAGATACGAAACTGACCTCTCTCTGTAAAATGGGTTGAAATAACTACTTCAGGTCTAAATTTAGGATAATCCTTTTTGTAACCCGGGGCGATTTAAAGCCTAATCCAGGTCAAAATATTTTCAAACTGACCTTTTTCTCTAAAATGTGGTGCAATAACTACGTTAGCCCTAAATTTAGGCCTAAATTTAGGATAAGCCTTTTTTGTAGACGGGCTATAATTTAATCCTAATACAAGGTCAAAAGGTAATTCCCGTATAAACAAGTTACAATTGTTATTATTATTTTTATAAAATAATATTCAAACTGAACATGCTGGATCGCGTAAGATCCTTTAAGCAGGTAAAAAAGGAAATGTTTTCCTTACTTGTGATTGGTCGGGGGTAATCCTTATCTCTATATGACCTCGTATGTATTATTTCGGGAATTATTTTATCGCTTTTTGAAAATTAACTTTGTTCTTTAACTTGTATTTGATCAGGTGTGTGTTATTATCTTTTTAGACCCAAACTCATTTTAAAATCCATAGTCATTTTAGCGGTTAAGCGGTGCACAAGTTATCTGATTTGTATTAAAAGGTTTTTATTTTTACTAAGTGTATAGCATATCATAATAAATTACTTACATTGAGGAATAATTATTTATTTCACTAAGAAAACTTAAAAAAAAAAGGATTTTAAATAATATCAAACTTTCGCTAATCTGAAAAAACCAGGCTCACATGAGTCCCACCCGCAAGGCAGCCAAACCCGCACCCGCTGTGCGTCCCGCCGCGTCCCCGCCGCCGCGTCCCCCGCCCGCCGCGTGCGCCGCCCGCGCGTTGCCCCGCAGGCGCAATATTTCCGCTTCCCGCCCGCCCGCGTGCGCCCGCAGGGGGGCAATATTCCCGCGCGAATGAAATATATATATATATATATATATATATATAATATATATTATATATATATATATATATATATATATATATATATATATATATATATATATATATATATATATATATATACTATATATAATATATATATATATATATATATATATATATATATATATATATATTGTGTGTGCGGGTGAGTGTAAGTGTCTATGGGTGAACGTAAGTGTCTATGTGTATGTGCGTATGTGTGAATAAGAGATATAGTGTATGTGTGTATAAGTGTAAGTGTAAGTGTCTATGGTAAGTGTAACTGCTTATAAGCTGAATCATCAATATAGGTGGTATCAAAGATGAAGCCATCAAAGATGAGTCATCAAAGATGAGCCACTAAAGCTGAGGTCACCAAAGCTAAGTTATTAAAGTTGAGGCATCAAACTGAGGTATTTCCCCAAAAAGAAAAAGGGCTGAGGTTAACAAAGTTGGGCACAAAAGCTGCGGCATCAAAATTGAGGCATAAAAACTGAGACATCAAAGTTGAGGCATCAAAAGCTGAGGCATCAAAGTTGACGGATCAAAATATCGAGCGTATATGTGTGTGTGTGTAAGTGTGTGTGTGTATGTGTGTGTGTGTGTGGGTGCGTGCATGTGTGTTCTAAATAATAATAACAATAGGCATGAAAGTTTACAAAATTTAATTCACTAAGTATAATAATAAAATGTTTGTAATAATTATACGCTATATGTGTAAGGGTGTGTGCGTGTTGAGTGTGTGTTGTGTGTGTGTGTACTGTGTGCTTTGTTGTTGTATGTGGTGTTCTAAATATATAACAAATAGGGATTGAAGTTAATTAACAACTAAGTATAATAAAATAAAAATTAAAATGTTTTTAATAATAAATTACGTTATATGTGTAAGTGAGTGTCGTTGTGTGGTGTGTGTGTGTATGTGGGTGGGTGTGTGTGTGTTAATGTGTGCGTGTTTGTGTGTATGTGTGTTTTCTAAATAATATAACAATAGGGATGAAAAGTAAAATAAACACTAAGTATAATAATAAAATAAAAATAAAAAATGTTTTAATAAATTAAACGTTATATGTTAAGTTTGAGTGTGCGGTCGTGTGTATGTGTGGTGTTGTGTGGGTCGGTGTGTGGGTGTGTGTGTGTGTGTATGTGTGTCTCGCTCTCGCTCGCTCTCTCTGTGGGTGAAACTATGTGTGTGTTTGTGTATGCGTGTTCTAAATAAGATCGCGCGCGGAATATTGCGGCCTTGCGGGCGCACGCGGCGGCGGGAACGCGGAAAAATTGCGCCTGCGGTGCGCACGCGGCGGGCGGGTTTACGCGGCGGGCGGGGACGCGGCGGGCGGGACGCGGCGGGACGCACCAGCGGGTGCGGGGTGGCTGCCTTTGCGGGTGGGACTCATGGCTGAGCCCTGGTGTTTAGCTTATGGAACTAGTGAAATTAATTTATTTCTATTCTATGGGGAAATGTATGAATTATATCCTCAATGTAAGTATAATATATAACAATATGAATATACACTAAGTAAAATAAAACACTTTTTAACCCAAATCCAGATAACTTGTGCACCGCTTAACAGCCAAAATGACTATGATTTTAAAATGAATTTGGATCAAAGAAAATATCTTAAAATGAATATTAAATAAACTTACCATCTCGGATTTTTTTTCAAACGAATACAATTTATATAAAATAACAATAGTTAATTTTCATATAGAGAGACGATTTAAAATGAATTACATAGTACGACCTAAATCAACAAAATAATTTATTTCGTAGTTCAAATATTTTATGTCAAACTTATAAAGTTTGGAAGAAATATTACACGTAAACTATATTACAGCAATGAAGGTGATAAAGTACATTCTCTTTTCTTATAACACTGCCTGTCGCTATAAAGATTACATACCACAAGAAATACCAAAGTCATGCATTCTCTCTCATGTGAACAAAAAATATATATTTAGTTAAATTTGAAATAATAATAAATAACAGTACTATAGAGCTATCATTAGTTGATAATTATCCAATAAGAGACATTACCTCAATGGTATACTTCTTTTAAATTAATTAATATTTGGAATATTCTTTAGTATGTTACCGATAGATATCATATCGTGGCCTACATGTCATATCTAAAACAAATCAAGCAGGACGAGGTCTACATCCTAATCTTAGTGCGCCCTATAATAATATAATGAGAGAGACAACCTCCGCTGCAGTGGTGGCTAGCTCAACATTTAACAGAAATAAGGATCAATTTTGAATATTATATATTACTGGAATTGAGCTTTACAATTACGCCCCCGAATCTACAAAGGAAGGAGTTTAATCCAAATTTAGACCTCTTGAACTGTAGAGAAATGCGAATATTCAGTACAACAAATATTTCAAGACAAGAGAGTATCAAGAGCGGTGCAGAGATTTCGTATCATAGTCGAGAATGCGATCGGTCGACGTCTGGCGCCGAATGAATATCCAAACCCCAAGCTATGTTTTAATGACATTTATACTATCATTTATTTGTTAGCACGTTTAATCGGAAAAAAAATGAGCATAAATATCGATGAGGAAAGTATTTAATAATTTAGCAAGATACTACCGGTGATACTATAATTCAAAGTGTTGGCCAATTAGTCTTTCACGATATACATGTCGAGGCGAGATTTTGAAAGTGATCACGAAGATACTATCATATATGTGGAATGAACTCAACTGTTCTTATATTACAGTATTATGACTAACTATTTTTAGTATTAAAATAGATTTTGATATTAAAGACAACTACTATTTAGTTGTCATTGTCTAATTGCCAAGAGAAGAACTTACTATAAATATTGGTTTTATGATTTTTTATTTCATTATACTCTAATTAATAGAAGTTTATAAATAGGACTGAGGTCACATATAGCCTTCAGAGGTTACCAAGATCAAAATATCATGAGGATACAAAAACCGTATAGTAGAGAACTATAGGTTTAGATATTGCAATTTAGTAAGAAGACGAACGTCTAGAATTATAATGATGAGAAAAAAAAAATAAAAACTGCGTAAGCTAAGGCTGATTATCACTAATACGTGAGAAATTCTAACCTGACTCTGATTGTGAAGGCGATAACGTAAAATAATAATATATACGGTGTTATATAAAAAAATATTACATCAATTAAATTTTAGAGTGTCACTTTACCACGGAAATCTTGTAGGCAAACCTGTGATATTATAAAAAATATACTAATTATTCAAACATTAATGTCTGACTTCTCCGGAAATGGCGAATTCACACCAGTTAATAAATAAATTCTTTGTATACAAAGATTATATTGACGTTCATCTATACCTCACTAATAGGACAGGTTTAATAGGCAATGTCAGGCAATAAACTTTCAAGTATGAAAATAAGATAAGATAATAGATAAAGGCGAATGTGTAATAAAAAAACATAAAATGTTTTAACTCAAGGAATCTATATCGTTAATATGTGTAACTGTGAAGTGTGGTAGTGCCGCTGCGCTAAGTGGTGTATAAAAAAGGTTGAAGCGTGTAATCGCGCTCGGTATATAGGTGTGTGTGGATGTGTGTGTTTGGTATAAAGTCATGTTCGGGGCATGATGACGACGAGCGGTGTAAAGTATTAATCTGTGTTGTGTTGCGTGACCAGTTATAATCTGCAGCGATCCCGTCGGTATAGTATGTCATAAAGTATATTATTTCTGTTTCTCGCTGAGATGTAAGTAAATCTGGCGGTAATCGGATATTCGTAAAAAACTTAAAAGTATCTGGAAGTGCGTTTTGAGTGTAAGTTATAATCTTAGCACCCCTTCATTACTTCCGTGGACGGTGTCGGGCCTCAAAGAACAACTGTGAGTGTAAAGTGTAAAAAAATGAAGTGTACTAATGACAATAGAATAAAGCTCTGTCATTATAGTAGAAAATGTGAGTGATATAAGTATAATTAGTGAATGTGTAATGTGTGTGCACTCCAAGATGTCACCATCAACCCAACCTGACCGCTCGATTAACATGGCTCCACCAAATACAACGCCCAATCCATTACTACGTAGCTACCGTGCCAGTTGTAATAGAGTGGTGTAACCATGTAAGTGTCATATTGGTGTATACGTATATGCACAGTCCTCTAATGCGAGTGAAAATGTGTGAAAGTGTCGAGGGTATAAGCTCTCTAAGATAAAATGTGAGAGTAGTAGTGTACCCAAATCTTGCCCGAAGTCGTGGGTGTGCTGCTGTTATGGTGCCTGTAATGTCTATAAATAAATAGAGCGTGAACAATAGGTGCAAGGTGAAGTAAATTACACACAGTAAAAAGTATATAAAAAGTAAAATGAATATAACAAATAAACTCTCCAAAATCAGATTCAGACACATAATAATAATATATCCAGTGAACCTCAAAAATACTCCGAATAATAAATCCGAATGGCAAAATTATCCGAGAAAGTGACCTTCAAACAAAGATGAGAGATAAATCACAAATAAATGTATCCTCAATATATGAGTTAAAGCTATGAGATAAAAGCAAGAACAGTTAAAAAAACGTAAGCAGAGAATTTAAAGCAGATTAATGCAGAAAAGTTTAAAGCAGGTGTACAAGCAAGAGAAGAATTAAACCAGTCAAAACCCATGCATGTTTATACAAGGTCTAGAAATTCTTAAAGCTATGCCAGTAAAGAGACAAGATATCCCGGCAGTGTCTCTTACTCACACACACTTTCTCTCCATTATTTAACCGGGAGGAGTGTATAGATGCTCCAAGACAACCAATTCTATCCTGACCCTCTCTTAAGCTGATTCTCACTGATCTGTGAAAGGCCAGCTCGACAATAATACGGATTTAAATTTTCGTGGTATTTCTTCCGAGTCGACAAAAATGAAATTTGCTCCCCGATTTTTCGCTAAGCGAGAGGTGTTGTCCGAATAAAAGCAAAAACCCAAATTAAGTAAAATAAACTAATATGAGAGAATCTGAAATGAAGACTTTCGCTCATAATGTGCACGCGGAGAGAATAAAGTTATGGTACAGAACATTAGTATAAAAAAGCAGGTTAACAGGAACATAGATTAGAAGTAGATTTTAAACGCCAAAGTGAGCATCTAAACAACCATTTAGAGCCTTTATTGATACCCGATCGGACCAGTCTGAAGATGCTATTGCGGTATATATTACAGAAGAACAAAATAGCATTAGTTGTTTGGTAAATGCAGATTTAAAAAGCAAATATTACACAAAAAAGTTTTAACGATTAAAAAAATTGCTGTAACAATTCCAAAGGTAGAAATATTAATCGGAAAAGGTAATATCTACTCTATCATTTAATATTAGAATTATATATGATTTATACTGCACTTATTAACTTGTTTTAAATGAACTCGAAATAATAAGTGAAATAAGTTAATTTCTAGGTTTTACGAAAGAGTGCACTTTAATCTCACACCACAGGTCAAAGGGGTCGATTTAAATCATGAAATTAATAAAGAAAAAATGATTTAATGAGAGAATAATAAAGCAGAGTACAGTAAACATTTTAAGTTAAACAGTAAAACATGGAGTTAAAGCAGTAAAGCAGTTAAAAAACAAATGAAAGACATACATAAATCCCCCTATAGTGTAAGTAAAAACCTCTAATTGATTACTGATTTACTGCTTTAAGGTAATAATGTAATGTTAATGTTTTTAATAAAATTTACTAAAATAAAGTATGTAGCTTATAATAAAAATGTTTATATATCAGACACAATCTGGTTTTTTTCTGAATCCAAATCGATCCATAAAATAATTCATAAATTAAAACTTGGAATTTAAAATCTTAAGTTAAAATATTTAAGTAAATAATAAATATATGGTGTAATAATAGGTCTATTGTAATGAGTTCACGTTTTAGCGTTCGCGATAAATGTTTTAATAAATAAATGCTTAAGCAAATTTTTTACAATAATGAACTATTAAGTATTATATATTTGTGCATTCGCGCGGCGGGTTTCGCACCTGCGGTGCAGGTGCCTCCATCCTTTGCGGTAGAGAGGTAGCTTAATGATCTAGAGGAATAAAAGTGACAAAAGATGCAGTCATCAAAAGATGAAATTCATCCAATATAGGTTCAAGGTATCAAAGATTGAGTTCATGAAGATAAGTCCTGCAATTCATGGTTATGCATATAAAAAAATCAGTAACAAAATGTTGCTTCCAAAGAAAACAGTTGCGGGAAGTGTAAAGTGTACCTGCTGCGAATAAATGTGAGCTATGTAAGTGATATATAAAGGCTAGTAGGAAGTTGTCTATGGACGAGATGTTAAGTGCTCCTATAAGTGTTATAAAAATACTAAATCACAAATAGTAGGAAGCATTCTAGCAGGTTGTAATATACACCAATCGAATCCTCATACATTATAACCTAGGGGTAAGACGACCCATATTAGGGTATTCAGGCTCAGGGGAGGCTAAGAAAAGGCTTGAAAAAAGTAGCACTCACTAGAAAAGGCACTATGTGGCACTCACTTGCCACTATGTGGCATTGGCACTTAATGGCACTCATTGGCACTCACAAATATCATGGTCAAACAATGTAACATGGCAACTCACTTGGCACAAATCACCTGGCACTCACCTGGCCCTCATCTAATACTCATTTAGAACACTAATAAGAACATCCCTAAGGTACTTCTTACGCTTCAGATAAACTCATCATCAAAGCCATCAAGTTAGCGTGGTCAAAATTGACCCATGGTATATTGCAAGGTCAAAGGCGAAATATCATGGGCAAACAAGGTTAAGACATCAAAAAAAGGGCTAAGTTCCTAAAGGAAAGGAAGGACAAAAAATTACCGTGTTCCAAAATTGACCCATGGAAGACCAAAGGGTTGGCAGGGTGTTTGTACGTGAGTATAAGTGTAAATGTAAGTGTCTATGGGTAAATGTAAGTAGCATAGTGAATGTGTGTATTAAGTGAGTCATATTGAATGTCTGTATAAGTGTAAGTGCGTGCATTGTGTGTGTGTTGTGTGTGTTTGTGTGTGTGTGTGTGTGTGTGTGTGTGTTGTAGAGCGCACGCGCAAGTGTGTAGGTGTTCAAGTTAAGCGGTTAAGGGTCCATACATGGCGTACTAAAGTTAGGAACGATTAAATATGTGAGGAAGTGGACCTACGAAATGTGGGGCAAAAAATTGGCGTTGCGGCAAAAAGATGGCCACCGTGTATACTGGCAAAAGGTCAAGACCGATAATATCATGTTCAAACAAGTAAGACATCAAAAAAAAGGGCTAAGCAACTAAAGGAAGGACAATAAATTTCCGTGGGTCAAAATTCCCTAAAGGAAGGACAAAATTACCGTGGGATCAAAAAAATTGACCCATGCTAAATCTATCAAGCTGTTGCGAGCAAAGGGGAAAGTGACAAAAAAAAAGGTTAAGACATCCAAAAAAGGGCTAAGCCACTAAATGAAGATCAAAAATTTACCGTGGGCAAAAAATGACCCATGAGTCGAAAAAATTAGGGGGCGCAAAATAGGGGGCAATACGTACAACGGTTTACGCAACCGTGTGGCGCAACCCTTCTTCGAAGGGTTGCAAAAAAAATAATAGGGTTTGCCGAAAAAAAAATAAGGAGTTGCCTAAAAAATTATCAGAAAGGGTGAACCCAAAAAATTAGTGAGTGAATAGCAATTATGATAGAGAAAGAATTATGGAATGAGGAGACAGATCTGGACGAAGTCCGGAGTCACAAAAAAATCCGGGTTCTCAAAAAAGGTCAAGGCCCAAAGAGGTCAGCGTTCATAAAAAAGGTCAAAAGGTCTAAATAATTAAGGTCAGGTTCAAAAAAGAGTCAAGGTAACAGTCAGGTCAAGGCCCAAAGGAGGTCCTGGAATGATCAAGGTCAAGCCAAAGATAGGTCCAGGATGGTCAAGGTCTTAAAGTTCAAGGTCAGTATAGGTTCTGGTCAGGTCCTAGGATTCTGCAAGAGGTCAAGGCCCAAAAGAGATAAAGCCCAAAAAAGGCAAGGGCAAGGTTAAAAATTGGGCTACAAAAAAAAGGTAACGGTCAAAAAAGTGTCAAGTGGGTTTTTAACAGGGGGGTGGGTTTTTTCGTCGGTCAGGTGAAGGGTTTTTCGGTTATCCAATAAATTCCTCCTCCCTACTACCTCTCAAGTAAGTAGTATCTCAATAGAAAAATCTGTAAAATCGAACCACAAGGATAAAGTGGGAAGAAATATGAATGAAAATGAGCCCTCCGCAAGATATAAATCGAAATATTAAATGGACGAATAATACTAAATAATAAGGTCTCTGCCACGGTGGAGAAGATAAAGTGCAATCAACAACTAAACAAAACCACAAAGGTATACCTTATTGGGTCAGAACATAAATGCAAAATATGATTGGAAAGGAAGTGGACAACTGTAGAGCGCTATACATCGCTATAAAGTCAAATAAAATGCTGAAAAATTCTTAATTCTTTATTATTAATTATTATTAATAAAAATAAAAAAATAAAAAAAAAAAAAAATAAGAGAGAAAATATTAATTATTATTTAAATTATTTTTAATTTGTTTGTTCCGAGTTAAGCTAATTATTACAATTATTACTCATGCAAAAAGTAATAAATTTCTCTTATAGAGACTCATGTTACTCCAACTTCTCTATCTCTATTTCTCAATTATCTATTTATTATATCATGTTAAGAATAATACCTATTTTCCAGGTTGGTGATTTTTAAATTTTTTATTTTTTTTTTTTAGAAAAAAAATCATTTTTTTTTTCATTTTTGAATTTTTTTTTTAGGATTTTTCTATGTTTTTCAGATTCGTAACGTCTCTGGAAATATAATTTGTAAAACAAACTTTTTTTGGGCATGATAATGTATATAATTTTTATATCTTATTTGGTATTCAAATAATACAAATCAAATATTCGAAGAAATTTCTAAATCAAATATAAAATAATTGAAAAAAAAAGAATTTGACTTGTGCTTAAATCACTTCTGTTAGCTATAAACATTCATAAAATAGGGCCTAGGCCTGCAACAAAAGCTGGCAATTGGAGCATATCAGAGACTCCCATTCAATTAAAATATATTAAAAACTTCATAATATATATAGTTTATTTTAATTTTTTATTTCTATTGAAAGTTAAATCACTTAAATACAAATATACTATATATAATATATTAATAAATATATATATATACATCATATATAACAATATATATATAGTATATATATAAAAAAATATATATATATATATAATATATATTTATATATATATATATATATATATATATATATATATATATATATATATATATATATATATATATATATAAACAAAAAATAAAAAAAATATAAAAAAATAAAAAATCATCATGATTTTTATATAAAAAAAAAATCAAGTAAAAAATCAGGTTTTTTTTCATTTGATTTTTTTCGTGCCATCCCTGCTTTTTTCTTTTACTCCTAAGCATTTTATTTTTACTCCTTTTTTTTTGACTAATTTATAATTGTATTTTTGAGATATTCTTGATATCTAAGGTAAATAAAATGGTGAAAATTTTACCTAAAATTGAACCAAAAATATCTGTAAAATATCTATCACTCTAAAATCGAAATTAATTAAAACAAAGATTCTTCAATTAATTTGGAATTAATTTTGATTAATTAATTGAATTAATTAATTAATTCAATTAATTGATGTAATTAATTAATAAATTCAATTAATTTTGGCGAACGCTTCTTTCCTTTAACTTTAGGGCCTAAAAATAATGATAGTCAAATTTTTTGTTTAAAATTCAAAAGGTTATATGCAACTTCGTATCAAAATGCTAAACTTTCGATAAAGGTTCAAAATGTTATTATATTAGATAGGATGTCTTTATCCCTCTAAAAAAGGGTTTGATCTTGTCAAAATAAATTAGTTTATGTTGGAGTCAGATTAAAGTAAATAAAAATTAAAGAGCTTCCCTAAATATTATAATCTTTGAAATTCAGTTTGATGAGAAGACTTTCCATTACAAGTCGTTTAAAAATAACTTCAAAAATAATTTCTCTTATAAAAAATCTTTCTCTTATAATTATAATTAATGATGGTTTCTCAAAGAAATAACGGTATAAATTTCTAATTAAATTAGTATGTCATCTGCTCTCATGCAGGATGTAGAGCAAATAATCACTTGCTCTTGGACTGACGTACGATAAATAGCCTGAAGAAGGCAGTTTTTTCTGCCTAGGAGGGACTTGGACATATGCCCTATTGTGAAAATGGTGAGGTCCATACATCTCAGAAACAAAACAAAACAAAAAATATTTCTAAAAATGTACTTCTAAATTTTGCCTATAAGGTTCTTTAATAAAATTTCTTGTAATGACTTCAACGAAAATTTTTCAAAAACATCATTTAATTAAAAACGTTTCTTTAAAAAGATTCTTAAAAGAAGTTAACCTTTTTAAAAACCTTACCATGAAAGTTTAACCAAAAAGAGTTTCAGATAAAAATAGATGTCCTTTAAAGACACTTGAATAACCTCTTGAGTATCTAAACCTAAGCTTTCTCTAAATTTAATATTTCATATGATAAACCTATCGGATAAAAAGTAATAAAAATTCAGAATACTTAATAACAAAAAAATATATTTTGTACTTTGAAAATAATCTTCAATCGGTACTTAAGAGGATTAAATACTCGAATTGTGTGAATAATAAATAAAAATTAAAATTAATAATCAATATTATAAACAAATCTTTTTCATAAATAAATAATATAATCGACTCACTAATAATAATAATACATAATATAAAATTTTAATAATAATATAATAATTAATAATTAATTAATACATAATACATCAAATAATAATAATATAATAAATATTCGAGAAATTCTCTACATCTCGTATATTCCACCTCTAACTAATAATCCGATGTTATATATGAGATGAGTTAATTAATATGTTCGGATGACGTAAAAGAGAATGAATAATAAATTCCAATGCACAAAATGTACTAATACAATATTAAAACATAAAAATAAATATGGAGAAAAAGAGAACAAAAGAAAAATGAGAATAAATAATAACAACTAATAAAATATAAATAATAATAATAATAAATAATATATATAAATTAATAATAATAATATAAAAATAATATAATAAATAATAATATTATAATAAATAATAATAATAATACTAATAATAATAAAAATCTTTACTTATAAATAAACAATTAGCGAAAATGCTTAATCAAAATGTAATCGACGTGTATTCCAACCTTTTTTTCAGATATCTGCCGAAGCCATGAATTTGATTAACGCTAATTTTATAATATCGGTAACTTCGAAATTCTAGATAAATAAAACACTATTTTGAAGAAAGAAATAGCCTGAAGTAAATTCCGAAAACAAATAATTTTATTAAAATCGGATTTGTAATTCCTCAGGATTAGTAATAACAATATACTTAGTTATATAAGGTAATCGTCATAAATATATAAGGAACAAGAGAAAAGAGAAAAAATTGACTCTTGACGCTTCCTGACCAAGGGATATGCGCGCGAAAACACACAGTAGTGTTCTCGAAAGGTTGACTTCTATAATGAGTGCGTGAGCAATTTTATTAAGCCATAGTAGTATGTAATATTATCGCAGTATTATATATGCATTCTTTATATCGAAGTACACGAATATAATTTCTATTGATATACATACCGTAAAACATATCATATATAATTTTGGTACTATTCGTATATATGTATTCTAAATAAATTTAAAATTCCAATATATATTAAAATACAAATAATATAAATATATATTCGATTAATTTAGGCCTATTTATAACTCAATTTAGAATATAATATCATAATAATGTATACTAGAAATATTATAAATAAACTAAAAATAAGTAAATAATATTACTCTCTCGACAATCCCGATATATAGCATACTTCTTCAATAAATAATACTGATTTATACGAACTAATCATCGACGTAGAGCGAATCGCCTATAAATATTGAATACTTAATTAACTTTCTTACCATACGTATAACTATATAATATATACCTCCAAAGCAACGCCGAATAGTCCTCACAGGATTCAGTAATAGATGTTAGGGTAGTGATCCGACAAAATACTACGACTTAATAATAATTAGAGCGAGGGGTCAAAACAGAATTAGAGTATGATTAAAGTGGTGGAGCCGCGCAAATCCCTGACCCCCATAGAGAGCTCTCCGGTAATGAAGAAAGGCGTATTCCAGATGCTGACATGGCTGCTCCTCCAGTAGTCGAAGCGATTAAGGAAAGAAAACGTACTGTGCAGATGTCTGTTGATATGAACTATGAGTGATAACTTAAAGACTCGTGTCAGAAAACGACCTCCGTACGCGTGGAAAGAGAAACAAGACACGGGAAGGCTACAAGCTTAGCTCTTAAGAGACGATTCTTCTGTTATAGTGTGCCCAGATCGATAATCGAAACCCGCGTCCCGAAAATAATAAAATGCTCAGAACCGGTGGATTGCCGGTGATATGAGACCCACAAGGAATTGAATTCAATAAAACTTATTTATATCTTTGGACGTGACTTCGAGCCGCAACCCTGACAGGAAGTCAAAGTCCCAAGTATTTGTAAATTTATCATTCGCTATTGCCCGGATTACGAAATCTGCAATGTATGTCCGGGCGGTCAGGAGCAAAGAAACTTTGGAGTGGGAACGTGTTAAGGTAAAAGCAATAGGCGTGTGGATTAGAGAAACCTAATCTCTCTCTCTCTACATCCAATCATCATTCTCAATCTCATCACTCTCTACAATCCATCTCTCTCGTCCTCTTCATTCTCTCATATACTCTCTCTCTCTCACATCTCTCTCTCTTCTCTCTCTCTTCTCTCTCTATCTCCTCTCTTCTCTACTAGGAATTCATAATGGGTCCTCTCTCTCTCTCACCGTTTAGATAGAGTTGCGAAATTGCTATTTTCAGGTATTGCACAAAAAAAAAAAAAAAAAATTTTTGATCAAAATTTATTAGGTACATTTTTAAAGATCTCCTTCATATAAACTAGATTTATTACAAATACACTTTTAGATAAATCACTCTTTTAATTTTGACAGAAGTATGAAATGTCTTAGCTTGAGTTTCATTATCGCAACATCAAAATAAT
The DNA here is from genome assembly GCA_015478945.1 of Trachelipus rathkii. Taxonomy (NCBI): domain Eukaryota; kingdom Metazoa; phylum Arthropoda; class Malacostraca; order Isopoda; family Trachelipodidae; genus Trachelipus; species Trachelipus rathkii. The sequence goes on from JABUQX010050414.1 coordinate 17,941, forward strand.
CAAAAATAAACCTTCAAAACATGAACGCGAATAGTTTCCTCAAGGATATATAATATTAGACAACCAACAATGTATTGTAGGTCCTAAAATTCTTATAAATTTCTTCATCATAATAAAAATTCTATCAAGATCATATTTCTTTTAAGTGTTTCTTTTCACATTAGTTCTTGAACTTATAATTTCAATTATGGTTCTAAATTGGGTCAAAATCTCAATATTCATTTGAGTTTAAAAGCCAAACTCATTAAATCTAATGATACCCACACAATAATTCCAACCACTCAAATACAGTAAAATTCAATACATATTTCCAGTGGTGAAAGGAAATGGTCTTTTGCATTCTAATGTGATACGGATGTTTCATTGCGCACACGAATGTCCAAAGAAGGTGAATAAGAAACGAAATGTGATCGATATCACAACCCCTTTATCTACAACTCCAAACGACACCAATTGATCACTGAATCTAAAGTCTCCTTTTCTTTCATTTCTTCCTTCAATAGTAAGTTTATCCGAGAAAAAAAAATGAAGCATATGAAATTATAGAAAGAAAATTTACTTTAATAAACCTTTTAATAATTTTTTCGGAATAAAAAAAATATCATGTCATAACCTTCAAAGTCTCCATATCTTTATAAAGATTCCATGATACTCGACTTTCTTCTTATTTTTCTATTTTGGTTTAACTTTCTCACTCAAGATATTACAATTATGATATAGTTAATCTCCATATTTGCTCTATGAGAATAATGGAAAGTCTTCTCCTTTATTTTCACCTCTTTCTTTTATTATCAAGACTCTTAAGATCCTAAAAGCCTTCTTTACATCTTTGCTTCAACTATTTTCGAGGACTCCTTTCGGTCGTGAGGTATCTAGGAATGAGGTTGTATGAAGATTTTTGACATTTCTGTAGTATTCAACTACCTTACCTTTTATCTCTCCTTTATATATGAGTGTGTTTGTATTTAGTGTGATTCTTTAATTGACCTTTATACTATGGGCCGTGTATTCTTGGGTAGAGCTTTCTCCCAATGTTTACAACTGTTGATATTCTTGACCTAGTAATTATATTTGCTATTTCTTTTAAAGTTTCGAGAGTAGAACATCACTTCTATTTCTTAAATTAAGTTCTCTGGTCCAGATGGATGTTTGCCATTAGTCCAGTCAAGTTTTTTCAATATAGGTATCGATAGGAATTTTGTCCGTTCTGGGACGGAAATACTGGGTCACTTAGAGTCCGTGGAAATGGTTATAATCTTGGCCGTTTATAATAATTACGTCGGGCAGATATGCCTGATTCCTTGAGATTTAGGATTGCCAAGTCCTCTACGCGAATAAGTTGACCAATATGGGTGAGGACTTCTTAACCACCTTGTTTGCTCCATACTTCTGGTTCAGCGATGCATTGTTGCTTAAACTATTTTAATAATCTAATCTTATGGTTACTTCAATTTTTGCTGTTTCCCCAAAAGGCGCGTTATACTTGCGGTCGTTTTGTGTGTAGTATTTCCCTAACAGTTCACGCAGATTTTAGAATAAGTTTGTGATTGTAAAATATTGGAGCGTTTATCCGGTGACCGATGTAGCTGCTATTAGACTAGGCTTAATAGCTTGGTAATTTTCATTGGTTTTATACTTAACAGTTCTCCTTTTGTAATGTCTTCAATGGGAAGGCCCCACACATAATGAGAATATACCGTGGTCGTATGAAAGTTAATTAGGTACTGTATATTCCTCGACAGACAGGTAATTTTAAAATGTCCGCGTTTAAGGCTTGGAACTTGTAGGAAACCTCCCTGTACTTTCCGTAAATAGGGTTTATACCACGCCCGATTTGTCCTATTTGACACTGTGGGCAGGCTCGTACGAGTGCCTTCACCCTTTTATGCATGCTTCGGAATACAAAGTCGGCTTTCAGAGCCGTGAGACATCGAGAAATACCCAGGTGTCCCTGGAGGTGGGTCATCCGAATAATATCGTCCACTCGCTGGTCGGGAAGAATGATTCGCATAATTTAAAGATGTATCCACGTAGAGGGAGATCTCAGTTTTCTTGAACCAGAACGGTTGCTTCTTTATAATTAAAGAGCTTTTTTCTTTATTTTTAAGTAGTGAATTTATGTATTCGTCTTTTAATTGATCTTCGCTAATCTCAGCATAATTAATTTCTTTCCTGAAGCGTTTTATTAGTTCCAGATGAGCTTCATTACAACGTTGAATTAAATTTATTCGAGTATTTTCTATTAAAATATCATTTATTTCATTACCTTTTTTATAGGCACTTTATCATTTAATTTAATTAATTCTTCTTTTTCTATTTGTATCCTTTTCTTCATTTCTAACCCTTTTGGATTTAAATATCCCTTTTTCTCATGAGAAATATTCTCGGAATTTTCTTTGTTTATATTGTGGTTAGTTAAAGGGTCTACATTGTTATCCTTTCTTGGAATGTTGACCATGGCGCGTGTGCGGTTTTCTTTTATTGTCCGATGATAACGAGCCTTTAGGGTAGGGGATATTTCTTCGATAGTATATGGGTTTAAATGGCCCGATACCAGGTCCACGTGGAGTGAGACTGAAGCTTCGCTCTGATTGGTTCGTTCGTGAATGGGAGAACCAATCACAGCGTTCGTACGAGGAGGCGTGGTTTTTAGCTCAGCTCCTTCGTCAGTAGCTTCAATTTCTTCATCATTTTGATCAACATCATTAATCTTATTTATTAATAAATATTCAGCCAGCGGATTTGTCTTTTTTGTGATTAACCTCCAGGAAACTTTGAAACTACTTAGCAAATTTAGGCTCCTAATTTCTCGCACATTAAAGTTCTTATCATCGTTTATTCTTTTATATTTGTTTATAAGTTCTCTTGACTGAGTTTCTATTTTAATATTCTTATTGGCAAGTAGATATCCGTATTTTCGGAAAACCTTCGTCAGACAGACCAGCAGTCGGTTGGCCTGATCATAATTTCTTTCTGTAGGAGAGAGGACTGAACTATAGAAAGCAATAGCGATCGCCTCCGTCAGTATTGATAGATTGACTGCTTGCTCATGATACATTTGTGTAGCTAATGTATGATATATTTTTAATAGAAGTGAGGAGGTGCCTTGGGTAAGCGAGCACAGTAGGCATTTCTTTGACAGTCATTTTATGCATTTTTTCGGTAGGCTTTATCCTGCTAATTGAGTTCTCAAGCAGATGCGGCGGTTCGAGTATTGGGTTTACCTTTAAAACATATTGAGGGGTCTGCTGTTATTTCACAGCGAAAAAGTTGGTGGTGCAAATACTGCGGTAGAAACTTATTTCCTTCAAGGAAACTTCTTAATTTCTCTTATATAGTCCGGTGCCTTTGGGTGTCTAGGCTGTCCCCCTAATTTTTTTTCATGATTTCAGCTCCTCATATCCTGTTCGTTTTTCATTATGTAATTTCCAAATAGTCACTCTCTTTTTCTGACAATTTTGCACTTTGAGGTGCATTTATAACTGAATGTTGCAGGTATTTCAATCTCCTTAGTACCTTTCTCCAGGAGGATTTTGTGCTCATCTTTGGTCTGTGTGTGAATCAATATTTCATCCATGTAAGCTGGGTTATTGGGTAGTTGCTTGCATGACTGTATTCAATGTAATTTTGGAAATATTAACGTGGAAGAGCGTAACCCCATCGGAAGGCTCCTGTAGGTGAAAGAACCGACGTGAAGTGATGGTAAAGTACTTTTGTGAGCTGGGGTCCAATGGTATTGAGTAGAATGCTGGTTAAATCTAAACGAGTGAGAGCCTGCTCCCCTTTTCACGTTGTTTGAGATGGCATCCCTGAATTGTGCGGGAAGTCATAGTTTCTATCTCAGCTTCTTTTGTTCAGTCTCTATAAATCGAAATTATTCTTCAGCTAACGTATTCCTAACTTTTTTCTTAACACTTCATTGGGAAAAGACCTAGGGGGGGTGTGAGTTTGCTTTGCGGCGTAGGACCCTGTGGCTGACTATAGGTTGTCGTAATTCTGCTTAGGTCATGAGCATTAAAGCTGTGGGGTTATTCCTCCTTCGGTCTTGGAGAGAGTCGTAGGTCTCTTTATGTTTGCTTTGTAAGGGTAAGCGTTGGCTAGTTCTATTAATATCTTTTTCTGGGATAAAAGAAGCCTTTTCGTCAGAAGTTTCTTGGCCGTCCTCACCTATTATTATATGCTTGTGCTCATTTCTCTTATTTTTATTTTTATATTTATCTGAAATTTTCACCACCGTTTATCTTGTTTCAATTTTATATGGTGGTTTTCGGGTAGATATGGGTTTACAAATAAACTCTGAATATTTTCATTAAAGTATTCATTAAAATTTAAAGAAACCTATGAGGTACATGCACAGAGAAGAGGATGGTGAGTAAGAGTTATGGAGGATTGAAAGTAGGCAGGTACTATCTATTAGGATATAAAAAAATTCTATTCAGTCACTACTCAATTTTAAGTAAATTATTTGGTGAGTGATCTATCAATAAATCAAGTTTAAAATCATTATGCCCATCTCAAAATTCTTTAAAAATGATAAACCCTAGAAATTGTTTGTGCTTACATTTAGCCACTATAAAAAGATCTATACTGTCGATATTATCGAACCCACCCCAGATGATTTCAATATCTTTATATAACATAATAGCAATTTTTGAGTTTTTGCTGGTCTAAGCCATTGTATCTTCTATTAGCTTGCTTTGTGATGGCAGGTAGCACCTGCCGTAAAGGATATTTTCTTACAGAGTCCACAATCTATCCATATATAGTCGTCTTATTTATTTGTCATAGACTATATACATCAGGTTGTACAAGTGTCAATTTCTTTGCTAAAATCCTTCTCGTCTACCTCCAACATTCTGCTGTAACACGTCTTATTGCCTAACAGCGATCTGTCCACAGCACACTTTGTATGAGTCGGTTTCGATCAGCATAATATGCTGGATTGGATTCCAGCTTCCCGCTATTTATTTTGTCTATTAACACTCATCCCGCCACTTAATGAGTATATTGGCTGAATAAAAGTACGTATTCCCACAGCAAGTGGACTGACTAGTAGTGAGTAAAATTAATTATTTTTGGTACATTTACCTCATAATTTGAAACAGGTCTGTTTTATAGAATCTGATGCTTGAAACTTTTTCTTTCTATTTTTAATGTAGATATATTATATACATTTTGATTCTTTTTATTTATCGGTACTTTACTAACCTCCACATTTTCATTTGAATTTTTTAAGTCTTTTTAAGCAAGTAAGGTATCATGCATTTTCCTGTTGTAGCATCTGACTACTTAATTATTGGTTCATTCCTTCAACAAATTATATTCTATTATTTAATATTTCAATTTTTATTGTTATCTTAATTGTGATGAATTTGTCACTTTGTTAGTTTTGCTTGGTAGTTTGTTTCTTATTTGTTCATTTTAATGTTCTTTTGTTTCATTATTGTAATTGAGTAGTCCGTTCACATTTTACTAAAAATTAGATTATGATTAATTATTTATTATTATTTATTATTATTTTTATTTTATATATATTTATATATAATTATTATTATTATATATTATATTAATTATTATTATTAATTATTACTATTAATTATATTATTATTTAGTAGTAGTAGTAGTTAGTAGTAGTTAGTAGTAGTATTTTGCCCACTTATTGTTTATTATTGTTATTAGAGTTGTTATGATTGATATAATTTTAATTTAATTCACCATGCACTATTGATTTTGTAGTTAGTTTATTTCATTACACTCATCACTGTTTGTAAGATGGCCATTTATCACTTGGATGGTATCATTTTTAAATCTCACTTTTCTGTTGTGAGTATGATTTTCATGGCTGCTGTTAGATGGAAAATTTCGCAGCCTCTTTAGCAGTTTCCCGACGATGATGGGACATTTGGTATAGCATTTTTCTTCTCGCTATTACTATATATTAATGGGTACATAAGACACTCATTACTCTCACATCGGTAGGCTTTGAAGAGATAGCGAGCATGATAAAAACATAATTGATTGACAGCGTTATTAAATGCCTTACTGTACTCATTTGCATCTGATCCTGAGTAGCGTGACCTACTTTGTCGCGTGTCCTATTTCCTCTCTCCGCTGTGTGTCGGGTTGGCCTTTAATGAACTGTTGGAGTTGAGCGAGCCGAGCTCGGTTTAGCAGTCACGTGAGGTCGGCCTCTGGCGGCCAAGCTGGCCTTGTCGGCGCTGTTTACCTGCTTCGGGTGTTTGCGCCACCTTGTCGTCGCGCGATTGCCGAAGGTGGGTAGTGCGGAGTCTGTTTCTCTCGTGTCGGTTCGGGTTTTCGCACGCGAATTTACAGAACTCCAGGGTCTGTTCATCGTTTGGGTAGATCTGGTAAATTTCTCCTTTCAACAAAGTTCTATAAAGTGTCATCTGCCCACTTTAACCATTCTCTGCAGGTCATTTTCTTCAGCCAAAGAATAGACTGACATCTGCACATTTTGGGGCCATTTTTTGTTCTAAGACAGATCGATGGCAATTTGGGTTATGTTCTCCATTAATTAACCAAAACATCGTGAAGCTTTTATTCCCATCGAATAGCCGCCGGTAATAACTGGCTGGATGAATATTTCACTTGCGGCCACTCATGGGGTCTCATGCCCGTTGTTTGAATATCGTCCTTTATTCTGTGTTCTTCAAGGCGTGGAAGGTAAACTTCACTTCGTATTTTTGCCTAATAGCCTAGACGATAAGCGTTATTTTTGAAGAGGGAATGTAATTTTGAAGACCTAAATTAGTGGTGCAAAATGGGGCCATAACAAACGAACACGTTCGTATGGTTATCTTCTACATTGACATTTAATTTGAAGATTTGTTGTAGCACTTTATGCCAATTTATGAACATATATGAGGGTCAAAGGTTCGGTAACTTGACTTGATGTTTAGTTGATCTGTAATTGTTTTTTAATCGGGTGAGTCGTATTCCAGACGCCTCGTCTTTCCCTCTTTGGCGGGGACGAAGGTGGCGTGCAATTTCCATGTACTCGGCCTCTGAGGGAGAAACAGATGGGCCTGTGTCATATCATGCGAGGGTGGCATTCGTTGTGGGGATGGAGATTTTCCCATTCCCTCTTTTTTGAAGTATTTTTCGCCTTATCTTAAGACTTAATTTCTTTGTTGACACCATTTTTGTAGCCTGTTGTTACTGGACTGTGGGTTTGGCGTCGGGTTTTGGTCAACCGTAGGCGTTTGTGTTAAGCTAATTACAAGTTTGGTTTTGAAGTCCCAAACTTTGAAATAGTAACGGTTTTTCTGTTACTATCCGAATTGTTCTAATAAACGACTTTGCTTTCTTATTTTCAAAATGAGGTTAATAAGAAGCTTTAATTGTTCACGTTATTATTATTTTGACTCAAATATTTAATTTCAATTTGTGCCATATCACTATTTTTTAGCCCTTTTAAACAAAGTAACGATTTTTTTTTTTTTTTGTTCAATTTATAATGTATTTGACTCCAAATTGGGGGTTCTAAGAGTCCACTTTAGTGGGGCAAGCTATTATGTCTTACTGCCTATTCCGAAATCCACTCGGTCTATCAAATGATTAATTGAAACTTTCATCATTAATTGGGATAGTTTTGATATTAAGTGATGTTTACTTCAGTGTTTAAGGCTAACTCTATTTCGTGTGCCGTATGAACCTTTGACCACTCTACTGAATTTTACTGACCTTTGACGTTTTTGGCCTTTGACCTTCTTTTTTTGGCAAATTATTACCTGCCTGTGTGACCTTTTTTGCCTTGACTCTTTTCGGCCACCCCTTTGATCTTCCATGGGTCTTTTTTTGTGCCCACGGTATTTTTTGGGCAACCTCTAATTTTTTGGCACCCCAATTTTTCTCGGGTCAACTCCTGATTTTTTTGGCACCCTTCCGAAGAAGGGTTGCCCAACGTTGCTTAACAGCATACTTTACGTATTTGCCCCCCCTCTACTTTTTACGCCCCCCCTTAATTTTTCTGACATGGTCAACTTTTTCTTGCGCCCGGTTATTTTTGTCCTGTTTTTAGGGGCTTAGCCCTTTTGTTTGATGTCTTAACCTTGAATCCTGGGCACCCCACGGGTGCGTTTTCGCCGCCGCCTGATACGATATGGTTTTCATCCGCGAAGCCTTTATGTCCATCCCTGCATTGGTGTCATCCGAACCGCTCCGCCGCATTTTATATATATATTATATAATATATTATATTATAATTATATTATGTATTAATATATTATTATTTATATATATATATATAGTATATATATATATATATTATATATTATCTATTATCACTCACACACCACACACCACACACTACACACACACACACACACACACCACACACTACACACCTCGCACCCACGTGGTCGCTACTCATGAATTGTTACCCATTGTTTACATCTTAAGTTAAAACTTCCGTTACCACCTTGTAAGTTTTAATATATTCGAGTTCCCTCATCGGTAATAAATCAATAATAGACTCGCTCTCCTACTACCTGAGGCAAAACCGCGGACCTTTTAACCACACCTCCAGCGGTACGACTTAGTAGAATATAAATTTAATTTCCAGGTTTATAAAAGCAAGTCCGCGGCTTCCCAATAATAATTATTATAATTATTATAATAATAATTAATAATAATATAATAATAAAATATATTAAAAAAAATAATAATAATAATAAATAATAATTTATATAAATTATTCATATATTATATATATGATATAGATTATATATATTTATTATATATACTATTCTATATATATTTTATATATGTAATAAATATCCTATATATTATTTATCAGAGAGAGAGAGAGAGAGAGAGAGAGAGAGAGAGAGAGAAGTAGAGAGAGAGAGAGAGAGAGAGATCAGATTGAGAGAGAGAGAGTAGAGAGAGAGAGAGAGTAGAGACATGTTTCGTTGCGGAACATGTCGAGCAATTTACACTTTAGACACACCTAGGCATTGTTGTTGGTTTATTTGACATCATTTTTAATTGATCTTTAATGTAAGCTTTAATACTTTAATTTGAATATACTTTTAAATATTGAGGACTTTTATACCGACAGGGAAAATGATCTTGTTACATAAGATTACCTCGTCATATATAACACAACGATTGATGGGTCAGTATCTTATATATTTAAGTTTAATTTGATACAGTAATATTTCCACATGCTATATTGTTCTTATTAATGTGTAATATATATTAATTTTAATCAAATAATATATTTTTATTATTTTTAATATTTTATATTATTTGCGCGCATAATTTTTTCATTATTTTTATTTTTATTTTGCTTATTAGTTTTCGTCCAGCGAACCTAACACCATATGGCTTTTACACCAAACATGCCCGCATCCTACAAAGCGAGAAGAGAGAGCAGAGAGAGAGAGAGAGAGAGAGAGGAGAGAGAGAGAGAGAGAGAGAGAGAGGCGAGCAGAGAGGTAGAATATATATATATAAGTATATATAATATATATATACTAAACTCAACTATAGATATATAATATATATTATATATATATATATTTAATATATATATATATTATCTTATTATATATATTTAACCTCTGTTTGGACCATGATATTTCGACATTGACTTTGCCGGATACCCTATACCCACCCTACAACCTAGCCTAACGCATACCTGCCTTACCTAACATACCTAACCTATACCTAACCTAAACCTATGCGTACACCTACCGACCATAAGCCTACACCTAATCCCTTACTCTCCCTGCACCGTAGCTCCACCCGCTTGAGCTCATCCAGGTAACTGATGCCTAAGCCTTTGGTAGGTATCTTGCAAATGCAGGTTATGATAGGACCTGACCTCTCATATGACTATCCTAACTTTATTTCCCATCCGTGCACAAATCACACACACATACACACACACACACACACCACACACACACACACACACACACAACGCACACACACAGCACACACACTTATACTATACACATACACACTTAATCACTTATCAACACACACACACACCCACACACAACAACACACATTACTATGACAACCTTATACACATCCATTCACTACTGACACTTATACACCACCTTCACTATGAACACTTACATTACCATAACACTTACATTTACAACTATATCACCAGCGTCTACAAACACACCACAACATAACACCACACCCACTTACACTTATACACACATTCCTATGACACTTACACTCACCATAAGACACTTACTTTACATTACACTTATACAACATGTATATTACACACACAACCCTTTTGGTCCGTTCCATGGGTCAATTTAGCCCATCTCTAATTTTAGGCACTTAAACATTTTTTATTAAAAACCTCGACTTTAAAGCCTTTAAAGCAGTATCAATAGAGGTGATAACTAACACCTAGGGGGATTAGTATGCTTTTGTTTAACTGTTTTTACTCCTTTAACTCATGTTTTACTGCTTAACTCATGTTTACTCTTTAACTTATATGTTTTACTGCTTTAACTCACATAGTTATTAAAAAACATTACTTTAAAGCAGTAAATGTCCAGTTAAATTCAAATAGAGGTGTTACCTAACACGTAAGGGATTAGTATGCGTTTGTTTTTATGCTTTAACTGCTTTAACTTTCTTGCTTTACTGCTTTAACTTCTGCTTTTACAACCTGCTTTTAAAATCATATACATTACATACCTTAAAGGTGTAAATCAGTAAATCATAGAGTTGTTACCTAACACCAAGGGGCTATTAGTATGCTTTTTGTTTTACTGCTTTACTAAATACATTTTACTGCTATTACTCTTTCCTGTCTTTACTTGCTGTTAAAACTTTTTCTGTCTTTTAACTTGCTTATTATACTTTCTGCTTTAACTGTCTTTTACTTCATTATGTTTTACTGTTTTAAATCATCATATAAATATTTTAAAAAATGTTTTTTTATTCTTGTTTTTATTACTTTCTTTCCATTTCTAGAAGTTATAACTCAATTTGTGAATGATTCAATAAGTAATTAATTATTTTTAATTTTTATTATATACTTAGTGTATTTACTTCATTACTCTTATTGTTATTATTATTTTAGAACAATCACATTCACTATGACACTCTTTAGATACATACATTACCACTTCTACTATGACATTATATACACACACTCCACACATTCACTAATGTCATTACATTCACCGCCTCAGTCACAAGTACAATTATCATTCGACAGACATGCCGGTCATAAAGACATTTTATCTTATTTGCACACAAACAGATTTCTACTACATATCTCCACACGTTTTCAATATTAGACAACCAAATTTCTCCTTATTTTTGTTTCCTCTCTAATTTCAATTCAATTTTTTTTTTATTCAGATTTACTTTCACACATAACGTATAATTTATTAATAACATTTTTGTTTTCCAAAACATGTCTATTATATTACTCATTATAAAATAGCAAAAATAATTACTTTACGTTTCTTAAAACTTTCTTCATAAATAAATAAAATAGCATTCAAAAAAGACTTTCATTATTAACGTTTTCTTACAGTTTATAAATTTTATAATATCAAGTTTTAAAAACCTTTTTAAATTAAAAGTTTTATGAATTTTATAATAACATATATTTTTACGTACCTTAAGCAATAAATCAGTAACTCAGTAAGGTAGCCCCTAGCCCTCCTCTACACCAAGCTATGCCAGCACGTTTGTTCTATTGACTTACGCTTTACATCATCTTTAGCCATGTAAATAAAGATTAAAAGAACATAAATAAGTCCTTAATGTTTAAGTTAATGATTATATAAGCAGTAAAAAGTCTCGTATTTATAAAATAACAATTATTCCTTACATTTATCTTAAATAAAAATATATTTCAAGTTTTTAAATAATTCGGGTTTTCTTTATTATATATTATTATTATATATGTACCATTAAGGAGGTTACGAGAAAACACAACAACCCGCACTCCCTACAGATACGAAACTGTGACCTGCTCTCCTCTGTAAACTGTGTTTAGGATAATCCATATTTTTTTTAGTATCCCGGGGCGATTTTAGGCCTAATTCATGGTCGCAAAGTTCCTGTAAAATGAAAGGTTTGGGTAAAGGTGTTGGTTGCAATAAACTTACGTTTAGGTCCCTAAATTTATGGTCCTGAATTTTAGTAAGCCTTTTTGGTTAAGACTGGTCAATTTAATCCTAATCCGCAGTGTTTCAATAAGGTAATTCCTAGTATAGACAAGAATTTATTGTTTATTTATTATTTTATTAAATAATATTTCTAAACTTGATGAACAGCTGTGATCGTAAATCCTTTAGCATGGTAAGTAAGGAAATGTTTTCTCCTTACTTTGTGTTTCATGGTCGGATGTAATTTTCCCTAGCTCATAAGCTAACCACAAGGGCTCAGCATGAGCCCACCCGCAAAGGTAGCCAACCCCGCACCCGATGGTTGCGTCCCCGCCGTCGTCCCGCCGCGCGTTGCGCCGCATGACAAATATTCAAGGCGTTTCCCCCCAGCCGCGTGACGCCCGAGACAGGCCGCATATTTTCCGCCGTTTTCTCCCCGCCCACCGATGCAGTTAAGAGGAAATGTTTTACCTTTCAAAAAGAGTGGACTGAGTAATCCTTATCTCTATATTACCTCGGTATGTGATTGGTCGAGAATTATTTTTATCGCTTTTTTTGGTTTTACCGTTTTAAACATGTTTTTTTTCATATCCTGAATCCTTACCTCTTGACCAGATGAAAATATATTTAAAATAGACCCAAGCTCATTTTAATACATCATACTCCGTTTTAGCTGTTAACAAAGCGGTGCACAAGGCTCTCTGGTTTGTAAAATAAAAGTGTTTACGCATATATGGATGTGAGCGACTCCCAACATTATCTCAAGGCCAAGAATATATCCAGGGGATCAAAGATTCCCCGGAAGTAGGGTATTCAATCTTTATATAAAGAAAACCCGATGGATTGAATTTTCAAGTGTGCTACCGCATTCTACCTCTGTTAATACAAGCGTATTTCGTGATTCCAATGAATTTACTTTGTATATGTAATCACACTGAAGAGTGGCTTACAGAATAGCTTTAAACCAAAGCTCACTTTAAACTGGACCGAAACAGTTATTAGTCTGTGTGAAGAAACCAGCGATAAGCACACTTTACTCTAGGCATTTTATAACAAACATCAACATACAACTTTTAGGGGTTCAACTTATGGGAAAGAAAATAATGAAAGCAGCAGTATTTGGAACCTACACATTTGGTTCTACATTCAGGCCTAGCAGATAAATATATGTAGAGTACGTAAGCGAATGTTAATACAGATGAAGAAGACATTCTGTGTTATCTAATTAGTGATCCGTAATTCATTACATAGTTATTAACCAGAATACTACGTCATCTTAAGAAATTCCCGATTGAATGATCCTAACGCACATCATCGATCGCTCCTAAGTCCTATATGACGTACAGAAATTCATTTTAGGTTCTACTTAGAAACCAAATGGCAGGAAAGTATTTATGCAGGTGACCCGAATGTAAATACTATATGATAATCTGAGCGGAACTCTTTCTACCCCGTATGTGTAAACTGAATGTATTAATGAGACAAGAAACTATATCATCGATAATGATTTAATAAGCATATTTGCAATAGATTTTAGAAGATCTAATCATAAACATTATGTGTAAATAGTGTAATGTGGAAGTGAAACAAAACATTCCTGTTATTAATATTTAACAGAACCTTATATATATAATCATTGTATCAATATATTTAACCTCCTTGTATATATTTTAATTTTAGCCTTATAATTATATAATACTATATATAATATCATATTATAAATATTTATTATATATACACTTATTATAATATATATTATATATTATAAAATATATATATAAATACTGTAAGATAATGATTATTAAATTTCTAATTATGATAGTTAAAGTTTTTATTATCCTATTTTTACTTTCTTAATAAATATTTACATGTATGTTAAGAGTTTAAATAAACGAGTCCCAAATCAGAGATATGAAACATTGTTATTACAATACGTAAAACACAAAAACAAAGCGACATAAAAAAATCTCAACCAATCACATACGAGGTCATATAGAGCTAAGGATTACTCCCGTCCACTCACAAGAAGAGTAAACATTTCCTTCTTCAACTGCTCCGTGGGCGGGAACCGCGGGAAAATAATTGCGAACATGCGGCGCCACGCGGCGGGCGGGAACGCTGAAATATTGCGCCTGCGGCGCACGCGGCGGGCGGGACGCGGCGGGACGCACCATCGGGTGCGGGGTTGGCTGCCTTGCGGGTCACATATAATCATACTATGAGCCCATAGGGCGAAATAACTACCCGACCAACACACAAGTAATGGAAAACGATTTCTTCTTACCTGCTTAAAGGATTCTTACCGATCCAGCATGTTTCAGTTTGAAATGATATTTATAAAATAATAAGTAACAATTGATTTCTTGTCTAAACTGATATTACCTTTGACCTGTGTTATTAGGATTATAATTCAGACCGTCTACAAAAAGCTTATCCTAAATTCAGGCCTTAAAATTTAGGCCTAACGTAAGTAGATTGATAGATGCCAAAAAAGGAAAGTTTTGAAATCAAAACTTTTTGACCTGGACTTAGGCTTAAATCGCCCCGGGATAACAAAAAGGACTTATCCCTACCACACATTTTTAATCAGAGAGAGAGGTTCAGTTTCCGTATTTGTTAAGGAGTGCGGGTTGGTTGTGTGTCACAAACCTGTTGGACTTGTTAAGGTATCATATATACATAATAATATAATATATAAAAAGCGAAATAATTTAAAAACTTTGAAATATTTTTAGTTAACATCACGTGAATAATACTAAATGTAAAATTGTTATTTTTTAATAAGAAACTTAGAAAGATTTTAATATAATACATGTTATGTTAGCAGATGTGTTATAGTTATGAAGCTTATTTTTTCTTTTTATACTTATTACATGGCTAAAAAATGAATGTAAAGCAGTAAGTCAATATGGCAAGGCATGTGGCATAGTTTGGTGTAGAGGGTGCTAGGGGCTGACCTTACTGATTTACTGATTTATTGCTTCAGGGCTCTGCCTTCACTATATGTAATTAATCAAATTTCATAAAACTGTAGTATTTTAAAACTTATAGTTATAAAATTTATAAACAACAAGTTACATTTATATAAACCTCTAATTCTTAGTTCACGGTAAATGTTGATTTAATTATAGCAGATACTTTAAGAAACTTTAAATAATTTTAGTGCTAATTGAATGAGTAATAGTAATATAAACGTGATTAATTAAAACAAAATGTTTTAATAAATTATACGTTTATGTGTAGTAAATCTGCGTGTGTAAGTAAATCCTAAATGTGAGTGGTAAGTAAATCTGTGTGTGTGTGTGTGTTGTGTGTGTTGTGTGTGTGGTGTGTGTGTGTGTGTGTGTGTGTGTGTGTGTGTGACCTGTTGTGTTATAAGTGTAAGTGTCATAGTGTCTATGGGTAAATGTAAGTACCATAGTGAATGGTGTGTGTACTAAGTGTCATAGTGATGTGTGTATAAGTGACATAGTCAATGTGTGTTCTAAATAATAATTCACTAGGCATGAAGTAAATAACACTAAGTCTAATAATAAATAATAAAATAATAAAAATAATAGAAATAATAAAAAAAATAAATAAAAATAATAAAAAAGTATTAAAACAAAATAAAAAAACATAATGTAACCTAAATATACTGCACTTAAAACAGTAAACATTATGAGTTAAATATGCAGTAAAGAGACAGTTAAAGCAGTCAGCGAAAGTTAAATGCAGTAAAGCCAAGAAAGTTAAGCAGTAAAGCAGAAAGTTACAGTAAAGCAGTAAAACATAAAGCATACTAATCCCCTTTGTTGCTAGGTATCACCTTTATTGATTTACTGATTTACTGCTTACAGGTTTATGTAATTGTATATGAAGTTAGAAGCGGTTAAGAGCAAAGTTAAAGAGTAAAGCATAATACGCTAAAGAAGTACCACGCATACCTATATCCCTCTAGAGTGTTAGGTAACACCTTCTTTGATTTCACTGATTTACTGCTTTAATAGGTATGTAAATGTTAATAAATGTGAGGTTAAAGCAGTAAACAATATAAGTTAAAGCAGTAAACCATGATGAGTTAAAGCAGTAAATACATGAGTTAAAGCAGTAAAACATAAAACAATAAACATACTAATTCCCCCCTAGGTGTTAAGTTAATCACCTCTAACTTGATTACTGTTTTACTGCTTTGAGAGTTGTAAAGTATATGTTTTTAAATAAAAAAATGTTTTAGTGCCTAAAATTAGGATGGGCTAAAATTGGACCCATGGAAGACCAATTAGGGTGGTCGGTGCTGTTTATTACATGTTAGTAATGTAAATGTAAAAGTGTAGTTCTATGGTGAGTGTAATGTCATGTTGAATGTGTGTATAGTGTATAGTGGTGTTGTATGTGCCCCTGTCTGTTTGTGACCGCCCTTGCTGTATAAGTGTAAATTAAGTGTCTATCGTAAATGTAAGCTGTCATAGTGAAGGTGTGTAAAGTGTAATAGTGAAGTGTGTATAAGTGTCATAGTGGAATGTGTGTGTGTGTGTGTGTGTGGTTGTCGTTGTATGTGTGTGTATATAACGTATAATTTATTTAAATGATAAGTGTGTGGTGTGTGTGTGTGTGCGTGTGTGTGTGTGTGGTGTGTCTGCACGCACGCGTGGAAAGTAATTTAGGATACGATTCCATACAGTCAGGTTCCTACATGATCTCATGTTTAGCAAAAACATGATTACCTACTATAAGGCTAGCATCAGTTCACGTGGATGAGCTTCAAGGCGTGGGTGGAGGCTAGGTGCAGGAGTAGGATAGGTGTAGGCTGTTTTTAGGTGTAGGTGTAGCTAGTTAGGTTAGTTAGTTAAGGTAGTTAAGGTTAGGCATTAGGTTATGTTAGGTAAGGTCAGTGTTAGGGAGGTGCAGGTTTAGTGCTAAGGTGTAGCCTGGGTATATGGTATCTCCGGCAAG
>JABUQX010050415.1:0-7500 GCA_015478945.1 Trachelipus rathkii
CATTACATCACTCGGAAGGAAGAATAAGTAAGCGGCTACGATATAGTATAAATAGTGATGCTGCTTGAAATTATGCTTATAATATTGAATATGTGATATTGTCTAGTGTGAACACATACATGTTATGAATCTTAAGAAACAACATTACTGTAAGGCTTGGAAAGATGCCAATATATCCTCCTAATTGGCCTTTGCAAATTCTTTTCTCAGGGGAGTGATATTGAAAAATATCTTTAGATTGAACTTCAATTTTGCTATAACTATTTTGTGTGGTCTTTTGGGTTTAAAAAGTATATGCTCCTCGGAGATTTTTGCTTTAGCGATATATTTTTAGTTAGGCAACACGAAGGGGTGGTTTTAAACATATTGAAGGCGAGATCAGCGCAGAGAATTGCGGAAAGACTAGGTTTTTAAAAATGTACCCGTGAGCTATACAGTGAATAGTAAACTTCTATAAGTTTAGCTTACTAATATATCTTTAAATTATGAGTCTATAAACAAGTAAAGTGATTTTCCATTTAATTAAATTCTTTTAAGTCGAGGTTTGAGTAACTTTATTAATTTAAAAGAGGAAACAGTGCACTACGAAAATTAGGCTTGCAAGGGTTTTGGTTTTAAATGTCTTCTTTTAGTTCTATTATTAAATCTCTTTAAAATTATTTTTTAGTAATGATATTTCATTTTTCGGGATACTATTCGGATACGAGATTGTTTTAGGTATCAAGTAAGAATTAACTGTGCAATACGTATTACTAATATTTTAACTGCTATAATGAAGAGACCTTAAGAATACAAGAGCTTACCTAAGGTATAAATTATTTGAAAAAGGAAATTGTCTCCCTCTCAAATTTTATTATAAACAAAACTTGATACTTGTAATATTTTAACGTTTTCTGTTACATTTTTTAGATATTAATCCTGCATTTTAGGAAGTGAGCAGATTAATAACTGTTCATAATTTGCACATTCGAAAATATGTCGCAAGAATAAATTTCTTTAATGTCTATTACCAGCAGGGAATGAAAGCTTTTGGTGATTTTTTTTAAAAAAAATAATATCTTGTGATTTTGTTCTTTGGTTTTGATATTTTGATTTTTTGGATTGTAACGTCACGTGAATATAATTTGCAAAGTTCACAATTAATATGGTGACGTACGAATCTGAAAAAAATAGAAAAAAATAAAAAAAATAAAAAAATCACAAATTGAATTATTTTTTAAAAATAAAAAAATACAATAATTTGAAATTATGGTATACGTATATATAGTATGGAATTATATATATAGAGATATAGAAGTATTAAAGATAAATTATAAATATATATAGGTAAGTATAAGTAAAATATATGTAGATCGTATATAATATATTCTATAATATATTATGAATTTATAATGAATTTAATACATATATATATTTGCTACTCTTATTATAATATATATAATATAATACTTATTATATATTTAACCTGCAGCACTCATGCCAGTGATTATTCACGAGCACTTTATATATATAGTATATATATATAAATACGAGTAAAGATAATATTACTATATATATATGGTATAGTATAATATTAATATATATATAGATATAGCTAAAATATTATGATAAATATTATATATAATAGTATATTATATAGTATATATATTATATATATTCACATAGGTCATTACGAGCTCATCAAATTTGAAAAGTAGACTTAGGGAGACTCTGAGTTAAATTTTTCCTACTATATATTTATTACGATATAAAATATATTTATTAGAATTATTGTATATTATCGATTTTGAATTATTATTCACAAAATTTCTTCGCTACATGTAAAATTTTATTTCATACTCGTTTTAAATATATGGTTTTTCTTTTGCTAGTATTATTATTCTTAATTGGATTAGTTGTAGAAAAAGATGAAGAATGTAATGTGTTGCATTCAATGGTTACATATATTATATTAATTCGTAGATAGTAGCTTATTTGACGATGAGAAAAAATATATAGATGAAGTGTCAATAGTTTTGGTTATTTATAAAAAATAATAATTTTATAAAATTTATATAATAGTAATTTTTAAAATGAATATTTGACTTGGGTGTATGTAGTAAAATGTCGTTATAAAATATGCAACAGAATGATTGGAAGTCATAGTAACAGAGTTTTTTTTAATGTTGCTCGCGCCGTTAGTGGTGCTATAGGAGATAATTCAGGTCCCATACATTTTGTTAACAGATCCGACGTATATGGAAAATACGGCATGTTCAATTCTGCGTATAATTGGGAAGGTACAAAGAAAATATATATATGTGATGAGATTTAAATAAAGGTGACTTAGAGTTGATCATCTGGGATATTTAAGATAATATAGATATATATATCGGCCATATATATATATATTATAGTGAGAGTATTATAATTAATTCACATATATATAGTGTATAGCATGTTGATACATATATAGGAAGCGTCACCAGACTCAAAATCTTGAAGCATAAATAAATCCTGGTGTCAACGAGAGTTTGCATGAGAGAGAATATGAAATATTGGTTCAGCATATGATTGTTGTATGATCATATATATATATTATAGTACGCGGACTTTTCACACGCTACGAAACATTATGGTGTTCTAACACTTAACTTATGAGACTAATTGCTAAAAACACTACTACGTTAGAGGTCATCGTCTCGACTATGATACTAGGCTAAGGTAAACTGAAAGTGTAGTTTTTAAAAGCATTGATATCAGAACTGCAAACTGATGTATATCACGCATTGTGTAACGTTCCTTAACATCACATCGTTCCTTTGAGGCACTATACTTATCGGAGTACTTGCTTATATCGATGTATCTTAGGACTAAAAGTAACGAGAACATTCCCATCAAGCAGGTTATACAGCACTGCTTCATTCACAAGCATTTACATATATGACAAATCTTCTGTGCACTGCTATATCCAGGCGAATGTTAATGGATGGATCACATTGGAAACGTAAACGATACGACGTTGATGTAATTAAAAGATTCAACACTGGCAAAATTGTATAGAAGAATGCTTTATATCAGCGACTCGCTTGTAGTAATTGGCGTCACGCACTAGAGGAAAGACTATCTCTGAACGAGCGCATGCACGTATATCGACCTATCATGAACGTTCTGGGCGCAAGTGCATATTCGAAATTATGCAAAACTTACACTTCCCTTTTATGTATGATATGATATGAATTATTGATGTTATAATATAAGCATTATGAACTGGGACATTTTACGGACATCCGGTATTTGGAGTATATTAAAAGGTTATTTAGAGGAAGTATGTCTTGGTCAAGTGGCAAAAAAGCTATTCTGTATAGGTCATAGTTAATTGGTGTTTTCTGATACCTAATATTCTATTGATTTATATTGTTTATGGGATATTAGTATTTTATTATTAAAAAAGTTTTATGGCTAAGAATTTACTACCTACATATTGTATAACGTTAATGCAACTACAAGCACCCAGTATATGTATTAGAGTTTAATTTTTTTTGTTAAAGTATTTTGAAAACGACGTTAACTTTCTTTAACGGTGCCTTATATTTGTGTGTATGTATAGTTGTTCATGCTTATACTATAATAATAATATATCTATATAATCATAGTATTTATATTATATGTGTTTATATTTAATACCTAAGAAAATATTAAAAGAAAAATAATTCTTTTGTTATTATCCTTTTGACACCCATTGTGTTGCTATAGGCGAAGTAAAGAAAAAGTCAGGAGAATCCAATTTATTAGTTCAGTACCGCTCATTGTAGTACTTTTTATTAGTTATTAAAGGACAGAAATCCACCTATTAGAGCATCATATTGGACAATGGAAGCGGAGACCCTACTATGTAAATATACGTATGTAAGGGTTCATACTGGCAGGTGGTAACACAACATCCATATAAACTTCGCCATTCTTTCTATTCAATCGCACCTTATTATCGCGTCTGGCAAACTCCTTTCCTCTTAGAATTCTGTTCACCAGACTCAATCCACTTTCTCTTCGGTTCACCAGTGTCGACCTAACAATCTCACTTCATCGCTTAACCGATTTTCATTCATACTTTCCCCAACACGGGTGAGTATGACAAACCATCCAACATTTATATTCTCTCATTTATACATATTCTTCATCACCACATCACTTTCTAAGTTCTTTCATTCTCAATTATAATCTATTAGCATGCCCTAAGATGTCATACACATTGAACATTAGATTATATCTTCTTATTTCAGACATTATAACATACTACAGGTAACACCTCATGTAAACTCTAAGCGCACCAAGACTGTATTACATTCTGTTCGATTTATTGCACAGCCATCTCTTGCCATTCACAATGTAACTACATCTGATCACGTTCCTTTCTCATCCTCCAAATCTATATATTTATAATTACACTATGGTTAAACTCAAGACACTTGCTCCAGCTGCTCATAATCTAACATGACTTACTCACAACCTTAACGTTACTCTTATCTACGTTAGCTTTCAGATCTTTACCATTACCCTGGCCGCACAAACTCATACCCAATCCTCAATCAATACTCTCTTCAGACTCGAGAATTTATAATAACAGTATAAATATACGCATACAATAGTAGGTGCATCTCACACTCTCTTCTCCATGCATTCTAACATTAGGAAATATCCATTTCATGCACCAATAAGTACCTCTGAGTTCTTTCATACCCATCCATATCAAATTGAAAACCTAAGGAAGAATAATACATATACTCTAATTATCTAAACCTACATTGACCAATTTTCTTACACGATTCAGCTATGTCATACATATTTTTGATTCCATTAAGAACAACACACTATATCACTAATACCTTACATAAAGCTTCCCTATTAACTCTATATACGCCTGTTAAAATCATAAAACTAAATTTTTATTCTTCTTCTCCTATATTTCTCAATCATTTGTTTCCTGTAATTTTGATCCACACTACTCTATCAAAACGGACCTTTAACAATTATCCTAAGTCAGACGCACTCTTATCGACATATAATTCCAGCAATATACCTTTCCCCTACTCAAGAAACTTATTCTCCTTATATTCTAAGTACTTTCTCCAGTTAATAGGGTATATCCGGCAAATAGCTAGTATATACTCTAAGGCTTTATTACCTCATTAAAATCCAATCACTCACCGATCTCTGCTCCATCTTGTGATGATGGCACCCGAACTTTACCAATTAATTTGATAGCTGCAGGTTTGATTAGTTTGTCATCAACTTTCTCCAAATCACATTAAAAGCTTTGATGGAATCCAACATCCTTATCCTTTTGCACAATCACACCACACACATATCAATTAAAAACTTCAACTAATTATTAATAATTGTTGTCAGATTTTTCAGATAGTGATTTCAGCATCTTGCTACATTATTCATCAGTCAAGAGCACCAAGTATTCATTTATCAGATATCCTCCTTATTCTGACTTTTAAAAGGAAACGCTTCATTCACGCAAGACTTCTTCATAGGAGGATCTTACGACTTAAATCTTCTTCAAAACTGTTCATTTTAACTCTTGTTATAGTGGTGCTTTAGTATTTTTATATTCAGCATACACGCTGTGTTCATTCCATCATTCTGAAAATCAGATGTCATTGCATCGTCTTTTTTACTTTACTCCAGCTTTCATCAATCACTTCCTACTAATCTGACTTACTTTCTATTTAGCACATCACTAACCGTTCCTTGATAATATCAATATGCTTCTTAATATTGCACCCCAGATTATGTTCAGTTCAACTAGTACATTCAATTATATCCGTTACTACGAGCGCTCCTTACTACATTATTTGTCTTGCCACATTCATTACTCATTTTAGAATTCAAGTAGTTTCAGAACACCTAGCATGTTAAAAACAAACTTTAATTTTAAATAAGATAAGAAATACAAATCCCCTATATCCTAATCCTCATAGTGTTTAATACATTCCTCACATTTTTATCTTCTCTTACATCAATCATCATAACTTTATAATTCATCTTCGATAACATCTCTACCTAAACAACTAATATAATTATGGATACTCTTGTGGTTTTAAAGAAAGTATTCTTACCCACATAACTCTATCTACGAAAATCATTACATTAATTTTCTTCATAATCCAAAAACTGTAAAAACCAAATATTGATCACCTTATCAATTACAGGTCCCCACACTATCATCTGAAAGCTTCCTACTGCAACCGATCAGAACATCATTCAGATTATAGCTAAAAAATAGTACTCTCTTGAATTTTCCCTAGAAGTGGACCATTACACCCAACCCACTTGACCTTTTCAACTGTAATTTTAAACATTATTTCTAGACATACAGCAATATGATTGAAAAGTTACAATGCTTTGATCAAACTTCAAAAATCTTCTCTCTCTCTCATTCTATTCCCAAGCATGCAACATTCCACATCAACTACCACCATCAACCTTTCCTTCTACACTATGCAAAATATTTTGCCTTATACATCATGCACTATCTCTCCTCTACCTAAGATTTTATTCCTCTGACATTCATGTACCCTGATTCATACATTTCGCAGTTTAGAGCGTATGTGTTTCGGGATCAACTACCATCTACCGTGCATGCATCAGATTCTAGCAAGAGAGTTGGGCAGCATCAGACCCGTATAGCGGTAGACTCATCACTGTGCTGTTAGTCGTATATCTATAGTTACAGCTGGACATAGGTATGTGGAAATTATGTTCTACTGCGTACAACAGGATTTGAGTAGAATTCTGTAAGTGTCTAGAAGTGGGTGTTACTTTAATCATGTGTACTATGATATGTGGAATATATGGTGATTAGTAAATATGTGCCTTGGAGAATGAGTGTAAAGAATATGAACGGAAAAAGAGAAAGAGCATATTAACATAATGGCAGGTATTTATCAGAATATAGCGTGTTCTTCCTCAATATAATTATACATTTATTTAGTAAGTATCATATTTAAAAGCAAGTTTCTAGAACAAAATTTTGATTATATTCTTAAGTTATTATATATTATATATAAATAAATATATATTAATATTTATATTAATTAAATATATATAATAATATTATTATATATATTTACTATATATTAATAGTATTAATTATATATATATAACTTTATAATAATATTATTAGTTATATAAATTATATGCATATAAATTAAATGTAATATTAATATTATATAATATATTATATATTTGTAGGACCCGGTTAATATTATTTTAACTTTTCATCTCTAATTTTCTTCTGATAACAACGTCTCAAGTATATTCATTTTTAGATCATTTTGACTCTTATTCATTATTTATATTATAATTTCATATATTTCTATTTCTATATTATATATTCATATATAATATATAATTATAATATATTTATTTATATAATAATTATATTAATTTTATATATATTAATATATATATAATATATATATATTATATTATATATATATAAAGAGTGTT
>JABUQX010050415.1:15000-30000 GCA_015478945.1 Trachelipus rathkii
GTGAAATTTGAAAACATCATAACTTTTTTCAGGCTCACATTTCTCATGTACAGTATATGTTTAACGATTTTTTTCCTTTTTCAGCTCATTTTAAACATTTCACGTAATTTTCATGAAAATCTGGAATTGCGATTTTTTAAATTATTTCTTCTATAGACATAAGTTATAAAAATAAAATGTTTCATGACTGTAGAAAATATTTTTGTAAGGCTCTGATGATTTTCATTATGGTTTTTCTTAATTAAAACATTTTCTGAAGGTTTCAGTAAGTTTCATTCAGATCTTCGAAAGGTGTTTGAATTAATATATATATATATATATATATATATATATATATATATATATATATATATATATATATATATATATATATATATATATATATATATATATATATATATATATATATTATATAATATTATATATATATATATTATTTTTTTTTTTATATATATAAGTATATATATATATATATATATATATATATATATAGTATATATTAAATATTAATTTATTTTATTATGTATACAAACACTTATCCCGCTTAGCGGGTAGTGGTACGTGCAGCTTCCCTAATTCATATTTTCCTTCATCTCGCCCTCACCCACCTCCTCCATTCCATTCTATCTCTCGCCAACACCCTACCTTCCTCCACCCTCAACCCTCTCTCTTCCAGCATTTTCTTTATTCCATCCATCCACCTTCTTCTTGGTCTCCCCCTTCCTCTTCTATCCCCTCCGCCTCCCAAACTCTCCTAACCACCCTCTGTTCTTCCATCTCCCAGATGTCCAAACCATCTTAAACATTCCCTTCTCCGCTCTTCTCACCCAAACCATTCTTCCAATCACATCTCTCCCTTATCACCCTATTCCTAATCCTTCCTTTTACTAAACCCACATACCCGCTCTCAACCCTTTCATCTCAAACACTTTCAACTTCTCTGGACCTAGCATTCAACCCCATGTTTCACACCCATATAATACCGCTGGAACACAAATTTTTCAAACAAACTTATCTTAAGTTTATGTGATAAATCCCCCCTTTCCATAATTCCCTCAGACCACTCAATGCTCTCATTCCTTCTCCTACTCTGTGATCTATCTCTTCCTTCATCCCTCCTTCCTTACCAAAAATCCATCCCTAAATATCTGAAACCTTTACTTCTTCTAATACTACACCTCCTACTCTAATCTCTAACCCCATCCCCTCATCTGTTTCCTCTTCCTCAAACACTAACACTTTACTTTTACCTGGATTTATCTTAAGACCTTTTGTCCACACACTCTCTCAAACTCCTTCACTAAATACTACAGCCCTTCTGAATCCTTCGCACTAAGGCAGTATCATCCACAAATAGTATCATGTTCACTTCCCATCTATCACCCCTATCCATCAATTCCAACCCTCTCCCCTCCCTCATCATTCCTCTGCAGACACTCTCCATAAATAAATTGACAAGCCACGCTCACATCACACATCCTTGTCTCAACCCTCTCTCCACTCCAAACATCTCACTCTCCCCTCCTAATACTCTCACACACATCCTGCTATTCCTATAAAAGGCCCTAATACCTTTACCTAATTTACCCCCTACTCCATATTCCTCCAGCACCCTCCATAATTCCCCCCTCTTCACTCTATCATATGCTTTCTCCATATCTAAAAACCACCCATACACTTTACCTTTCCTTTCTATACCTTTCCCCACAAGCATCTTCATTGTGAATACTTGATCCACACATCCCCTTCCCACCTAAATCCTCCTTGTTCTTCCCCCATTCTCTCTTCCGTTAAATCTCTCACCCTCTCAATTAGTATTCTTCCATACACTTTCCCTACTACACTCAAAAGACAAATACCTCTATAATTCCCACACTCCATCCTATCCCTTTCCCTTTATACAGGGGAACCAAACAACAATCCTCCCAATCCTGTGGAACCTCTCCCTTCCTCCAACATAAATTATATAACCTATACAGCAATTCCTCCACCCTCTGCCTCCCATCTGTAACATTTCCATACTCACACCATCTAGACCTGTGGACTTTCCTTTTTTCCCTTTAGTTAACGCCCTAATAATTTCTTCCATTTGTATTTCCATATCCCCTTCCTGCCCCACTTCCCCCCCCATCCTCACCTCTTGGAAATCCTCCTCATCTCTCACACCCATTTCATTCAATAATCCTCTAAAATATTCCCCCCATCTTTTCCTCACCCTATCCTCCCCTCCTATCCATTCCCCTCCCCTCCCTTAACCCTCTCTCCTAACCCCTCCATCTTCTTCCTTTTTTTATACTTCTTTCCAGAATATCTTACTCCCTGTTTCAAAATTTTTCTGTCACTTTTCTACACCATTCATTATTTGCATTCTCTTCGCCCTCTCCACCGCCCTCTTTGCTTCCACTCTAAACCTTCTATATTCCTCCAGCTTTCCCTTCTCCTATTCCCCAACCATTTCACATAGACCTCTTTCCTTTTCACCAAACTCTTTCACCTCCTCACTCCACATTCACTTCCTTTCCTTCTACTTCTCCCACCTTTTTTTACTGCACATATCCTTCTGCCTCTTCACCAAATTGTCTCTTTAAATCTCTTCCACTCCTCCTCCACTTCCCTAATTTCCGTTCCTCTCACGTCCCTCCACCTATCCTCCATACCCCTCCTAAACTCCCTCTTACACATTGTCTCATCTAATTTTTCCACCTTTATGACTTCTATTCTCCTCTTTTTTTCTCTTTCTCTAACCGTTACCTCTCCCCTACCCTTAACCTAGCAACCACCAAATAGTGATCAGATAACCCCCTACCTGCCCTTCTGAATACATTTACATCTAGTAATCTGCCTCTCTATCCTTTCTATTTATACACACATAATCCAATATCGCCCTCCCCCCCCGTTATCTCACTGCTTCCATGTTATTACTTATGATTTGCACTTTTCTTGAAACAAGTATTCCCAACTACATCTTCTATCAACACAAACTTCTTAACAAACTTCTCCATTATTCATTCCTTTCCCCTACCCCAAATGGACCTATAATTCTTCCCCCATCTCTCTCTTCCCACCCTGCATTTCAAATCTCCTAATAATAAACAACTTTTATTCATTTACCCGAGACTTTCCCAACATTCATTCAACTCACCCCAAAATCTTTCTCTCTCCTCCTTCCTCGCTCCATTTACTGGTGCATACTCGCATATAAAAACCACATTTCCCCCAAATTCACTTTTAACCCACATTATTCTCGAACTCACCTATTTGCACATTTTTACCTTATCCCACACCTCTTCCCTCATAACTATTCCTACCCCTTCCTTCGCCCTCACTCTCTCGTTCACCCCGGAAATCATACCCTTAAATTTTCCAAAGTCCAACTCCTTCTTTCCTTTCAGCTTTGTTTCTGTCAACCCTAGCACATCCAACCTTTTTTCTTCGAACATTAACCCCCCTTCTTCCCTTTTCAGATCCTCATTTATCCCTCTCACATTCATACAACCCACTCTAATCTAATCTCTTTTACCCATCCTATCTCTTTACACCCCTTACTCTCTTTTATCCTGACCCTCTTATTCACCACTCTACTTTCTACTATTCCCACACTTGATTTGGCTGCACGCTTACCGGGATCCCACAACCTGAGGCACTTCCCAATACCTCAAGCTCCAAACCCCGCTCAAACAACCACACCCTAGAAAAATACCCTAAATCTATATTCTATTACGAATTCACACTATATCTAAAAACTTAAATTAAAACTTATGTTATAGTTTACAAATTTATAATTACTTTGATGATTTCTCTTCCTACTGTTGAAGACACTCCTCTTCTTCTCAGAGTTCGATGGACAAATAAAAAAAAAAATAAAATTATATATATATATATATATATATTATATATATACATTTCTCTTTTTTTTATAGATTTTTTTATATTATATAATATATATATATATATATATATATATATATATATATATATATATATATATATATATACTCCATATATATTTATATTATATATATATATATATATATATATATATATATATATATATATATATATATATATATTGTATATATTAATATATAAATATATTATATATATATATATATATATATGTATATATATATATATATGTTTTTTGTATATATATATTATATATAAATGATTTATTTTTATATATATATATATATATATATATATAATATATATAATATATATATATATATATAATATATATATATATATATATATATATATATATATATATATATATATATATACACAATATATATATATACATATTTCTTTGTATATTAAAATAACTAAATAAAGGTGAAAAGTTGTTATTATTAATATCTGCATAAAAGACCGCTTGTAAGTTTCTTATTAAAGAAACAGGATTGATCAGTGAATATAAAATAATAGGATGGTGATTAAGATCTTAGCAGGTTTATGGAGTACCTTTTCTCCCCCCTCCCCCTGACATCATTCAATTTATATTTCAATGGAATTAAATAATAAAATAAATATTATTTAAGCATTGTTGCTAACATGACATTGATTATATAGAAATTATATTTTAATCGCTGTGATCCAAATACAAGAAGAGATATTAATAAAGAAATACCATCAAACATCTTTTGATCTACCTGATCTTTTATATTATTATTAATTGTAATCGGGAAGTGAGTGATTTAATTCTATGCCCAATTAATTAATGACCTCACCCACTCGAGTATATATATATATATATATATATATATATATATAATATATTATATATATATATATATATATATATATATATTAAAAGGTAAAAAATATATATATCTTATTAAATCTATAAGGTTTTATTATTCAAAGGTGCTCTTCAATAA
This sequence comes from Trachelipus rathkii, assembly GCA_015478945.1. Lineage (NCBI taxonomy): Eukaryota > Metazoa > Arthropoda > Malacostraca > Isopoda > Trachelipodidae > Trachelipus > Trachelipus rathkii. Next base: position 19,881 of record JABUQX010050415.1, read on the forward strand.
TATTATTGTTGATATATATATATATATATATATAATATATATATATATATAATATTATTTATATATATATATATATATATATATATATATATATATATATATATATATATATATATATATATATATATATATATATATTATATACTATACTATATATGTGTGTGTGGTGGTGTCACGGTATATACTTATATAATATATATATATATATATATATATATATATATATATATATATATATATATATATATATATTATATATATATATATATATACTATATATATATATATATAATATATGATCTATATATTATAATTCACGCACTTCGTGTTATGTTTTCTACACATTTTTCTACACATTTTCATTTTGAAATACGTGTAAAAAAAGACACGAAAGTGCTCGGGAAAAATTTTCATTTTCGCTTCGTGGTTTTTTGTCACAGAGACATGTCGGGTTGCGCGCGATGTCTTACAGCGAGATATAAGATGCTCTCTCACATACTTATTTGCTCTCCTACTACCCACCCTACTTACATAACTCGTCACTAGAGCCTACTTTTACAATTGTATTGAGATTCTTTATAGCATTCAGGTGAGAGGGCTTTCTCACTCTACCCTAATCGTATCTCTATATATACTGTTATCTCACCCCCCATACCTCCTACCTCTTCACTTGGTCTGCTCTTGAGTCATCGAACAGGGATAGTCTCTATTCACCCCCAAACTCACTTCTCTGCTTATATACCCACTCTCGAAGCGTTAGACGTATCACCAACTCACAAGAAACTCAAGAGCGACAGTTGGGCGTTTACCCCCCGCCAAGAGCGCAGATCAGTCGTGCTGCCCTCATTTGCGCGCTTGCACACACCGCCTGATTTCCAGACCACTCGAAATTGTTTTAATTTTTGTTACCGCTCTCATGTGCCAATGTCGCTCAAAGTAGAAATGAGAAGCAAATCTATCTAATATTAAATCATATATATAAATAAGAAATATATGTTTTTAAATATACGTATTATTAATTATATTTATTAAGACTATATGAAGTACAATAATAAATAATAAAATCAGCCAGAATGCATGGAAACATACTATAAGAATAATAGTCCATAAAATATTAGTATACGAAATGGTAATTTATGTACTTCCTGTAATTATTGAGAAGGAAAATTAGGTAATTATATATATATCGCATATTAATATAGTATATCTAATAACATATATACTTTTATGTTTATTTAGCTTTATATTTTGCAATTTACGACAAAAAATTAAATTCTATATATATATTAGCTCTCAATTTTTCTCCGGGGGGCACTTCGTAACTGTCTCGGTAGGGGTGACTCATAAAGCCCCTCCGGAGGTATATTGACTCACTGATATATAATTATATATAACATATAATATTATATATATATATTAATTATAATATATATAATAATATATAATATATAATATTTATATATATATATAATATATATATATATATATATAAATATATATATTAATATATATATTATATATTAATATATAATTTATTATAAATATATATATTATATAATATATTAATATTAATATATATATATATTATATATAATTATATATAATTTAAAATTTATTCTCTATTTAATTAAGCGCGAAACACTTTATGCTACAAAAAACCACAACGTATAAAATGTAAAAAATATATATCACCGATGACACTTACGTGTATTTTTTTACACGTATATAATCAAATAGAATAAATGTGTAGAATAATGTGTTGTAAGGTAAAAATACATACTAAAAAGTGTCTTAGGTGTAAAATTATATATATATATATAATAATATATTAAATATATATATAGTATATTATATATATATTATATATATATATAGTATTAATATATATTAATATATATATATATATATATATATATATTAATATATATATTATAATATTAATTATAACGAGTTACTGAGTAGAATAATAAATGATAATTTAAAGTGAGTATATTAAAATAATTAAAATCATTTATCTCACTTTGTAGCCCCAAAAAAGGACCCATAATAAACTTGACATTTGAGCTCCCGAGTGAGTATGACATGAACCTCAGGATTCATCACTTCACCACACTCTCACTACCAACATATATTATATTATATTTATATATATTTAATATATTATATAATATATATATATTTAATATTATATTATATATATAATATATAATTTATATATATATTATAAATATATATATATATATATTTATATATATACTTATTATATAATAATATATATATATATATATATTAATATTATATTAAATTATATATATATATTAATTATAATATTATATATATATTATATATAAATATATTATTAATATATTAATATATATATATATATATATATATATATATTTATATATAATAATTTATATATAAAGTAAGGAGATAGAGATTAATAGAGAAGATATGAGCTTACATCTCTAGCGTTGGCTCAAATTTGTAACACGAGCACGTGGTGTGGATATATAGAAATAATACATATGTCATACCAGTAATTGTATACTATATAAATAATTATAATATATATATATATAATGAGATCAACACTGACACACTTTATAATAATACAACACGAATATATATATATATTATATATAATATTATTAATATATATATATATATATATATATATATATATTATATTTATTATATGTAACTCATAAATAGTGGCGTGATGGTCCATTAATTAATTTGAGGTGAGAGCATATTATATATATTAAGAATATAAATACACTATTATATATCAGGATACTAATATTAAAATTAATATAAAGATCAGGTAGTGATCAAAAATTCTTCCTTTCTTTCTTTATTATAATTTAATATGGCCTGTTTTTGACAGATTATTGATCACTAGCTATATAGTATATATTCTAATATTATATTTTATATAATGTTAGTTAGTCTAAAACGTCATATAATTTAAATATATTATATATTTATTAATTAATTCCATATATTGAAATATATATATGTGAATGTATTGCAGGGATAAGGTAGGAGTAAGGTACCCCATAAATTCGCTAAGGATTCTTAATCACCATTAACTTAATTTTATTTTATATATATTTCAATACTGCATCATATCCTGTTTCTTTAGATAAGGATATAGAAACTTTATTATATCAAATAGGTGGAACTTATATTATGCAGAGATATATATAATATATAACAACTCCCAGGAAGAGCTTTCGCCTTTATTGCAACTAGCCTTCGCCATATAATCGTGTATATATATATATATATTAGGGATGTGACTGAGTGGGTGAGGTATATTTGTACTCAAGGTATATGAGCCTGAGTGGATACGTGAGTACGTATAGGTACCTAGTGGTAGCTCATATAATAATATGAGATAATATTGTAAGTCTCAATAAATACAATGAAAAGTCTTTAAATAAACTTAGGATGAAAATTAAATATTTCAATTAATAAATTCTGAAAAAAATTATTAAAAATTTTATATATAATAATTTATAATTAAATTTTAATTTAAATAATTATATTACGATAATATAGAAATTATTAGCTATTAATTGTGACGATATTTCCAAGGTTAATGATGTTTGTGCCGGCAATATTAAATATATATATATATATATATATTATAATATAATATTAATATATAATATAATTATTATATTATATATATATATATATCTATAAAATATATTAAAAAATGTATACCGGCATAAATATTTTTTAGTTATCATTTAATATTGTTTTTACCAAATCTTATTTTATTATATATATATATATATATAATATATATATAATTTAATATTATATAATATATTAATATTATATATCTATATATATATAATATATATATATTAATTATTATATATAATATTATAATATATATAAATATATATATATATAATATATATTATATATTATAATATATATATGTATGTGATATAATTTTATATATATATATATATATATAATCATTAATTATAATAAATAATAGGAAGATGAAAGCCTTAATTTTATTTTAGTGGCGTGGCATCAATAATAAAATATACATTTATAATGTGAACGTTTCGGGTATATATAACGTTATATCCACCTATCATCAGCACTGCTCAATTGAATAATTAAATAACTATAATAATTATAATATACACAAATATATATAATAAAATGTATATAAACATATTTTAAATACATAATAATGAACACTCATTAATTTATAATATAAATAAATCCTACACGAAATAAAAATACCTAAGTATTTAGTCTCATGATTATATATTCATTTAGAGATAAGCAATGAGTCGCAATAATATCGTAGTTAATGAGTTAATTGAATGATTGTTCTATTCACATTGAGTGAGGAGAAAAGAAGAAAGTGACAAAAAAAACTTAAGTGACTTAAGTGATGAAGAATATAATAAAATTAATGAGTGAAGAGGGGGATGGACGATAAATCACGCTTAAAATATTCAATTCTGCAAGTATTTAATATAGTAAATTATGTAGAACTATAGTACAGATGAGTCTCACTTATGAAATTCTGTCGAGTGTAGATGAATTGAGGGTAGTAAGTTACTATGAAAATAAAATAAAGTGATTTATGGCTGCAAATTAGTGTTACTCTTAGTGTGTGGTAGGATTGGGTCATGAGCGATTGATTGGTATGGAGGAGTTTCTTCTGGGGTTGTGTTTATGGTTGATAACTCAGTCTTATAGGAAGAAATTCCGGTGTGTGTCTCGAGATCTCCAAGGTAAGTGTGGCCACCTGGTTTGGCTCGATGTCTCCGCATCCCCGCTACTCGCGCACATCAAAGCTCTCGTCTGCCGCGCCTCAGTAGCGAACTCGCTCGCAAACAGAGGCGTCTCGCGACATAAGAGACGAGAGCGTTTGCGCTCAGTACCGCACACTTATCAGGAATTGTAAACATAATGAGGAGCACTAATAGTGAGGGTAGAGGAATAAGATATGATTAGATCTAGGTATTGGCGGTGTGTGAAAATATGTGTAGATAGATACTGTGGTATTAATAGGAAGGAAATTAAGCGAGCTAAAAGAGAGAGGAAAGCATATGTAAGACATGTAGAGTGCGTGAAATTGAGAGAAGAAGGTGTGTGTTGCGCTGACTAAGTCGCATAGTGAGATAGACAAGAGGACTCCGCATGATATGTCTTATGTGAGAGTTAAGACAATGAAGTTTATCCTAGAGTGACTGTAAGAGAAGCGATATAGAGAAATTATGGAGGTGGCGGGAACATTGTGGTGTAGTAAGAAAGATACTTGTATAGTGTGAGCGTGAGGTTTTGTATGAATTTTACCGGGGTGAACGATGTAGTGTGAGATTGAGAGAGATTGCAAAAAGAGAGCAAGAGATGGACAGGGGTGATATGGTGGAATAGGTATTTTCAAGTGGTGAGAGAGAACCAGCATTGGAGGAATAGTATAAAGGCTACAGTGGAGAAAATGTCTAATTGGGCGTGTGTAGTGTGCAGAGACAAAGTTGTATGTTTGGAGGGTGTGAGAGAATGAGACATAAAATAAAATTGAGAGGAGGCACAAATGTGTGTAGTATAGTTTTATATAGACAGATGAGTTGCATCCCTCTCTTACGTTACACTCGCGAATGCGAACGTGGAGGGTAGTGTCAACGTAGACGAAGTGAGTGGTTCTCGCAAAAGTGTCCGGTGAGCTTGATAACTTATATTGCGTGAATGTTGCGTGGCATATTTTCGGTGTCTTCACCTTGGAGGAATTAAATTGAATATATCCTGTTCCTGTTTATTCAATATAGTGAGATGTCTGAAATTCTCATTGTACGCTCGAACAACTGAGTGTGACAAAGAACGCTATGAGATATGGGCGATCTTGGATAGATAACCATTTACCGACTTCCATTGAGTCCATTTCTCGAAAGTCCCAAACCGCTCCCTAAACAACTGGAGGGAAAGTTATAATTATAATGCATAAGAAAGTTATAAGTTTTAGCCAGGTGTCTTCAGTCCTAGCACCGCAAAACTTGTGAAAACTCTCAATCACACTCTATCCAATGCTTTTCCTTTTGCTTGCTTTTTTTTCATTCCTATTAATAATAACCACAGTATTTCAATTTTTTTCCGCCATAAAGATTCTCTTCCTCTACATTGAGGTCCTCATTAGTTATGTATTTTGATATTATGAATAATGTATGTGGGTTCTGCAAACTATACTTTGATTATCAAAGAAAAGTGTGAGAATCCATAAACGAGAGGCCTCCATAAACTCATATATGCAAGTAGTGAGAGGATCTCGAAACTCACGGGGGAAGGAAGGTTCGAGTAGAACTGGTGTTGCAACCTTATCTCACATTACCTCTGCTAGTAATGAAAACTTTCGTGCGCCATACGCTAAATTCGTTGATAAAATATATTATAATAAATTAGATCACCTTAAGTGTGACACAAATTACAATAAGTTATTTAGTTATCCACTGTATTTAGCACGCGTGGGCCGAATTTGATGCAATTACGCGTACAGAGATCTGATAGCTGCACATCCTACTTCATAGTGGTTTGTCTTTGTGAAAGGGATATGTGGGAGAGAAACCGCCAGACGGTTAGAGAAAGTGAGATGAAAGAAGAAGTATTAGTCGAATGAGACACGATCCCTATATATCAAGGTGATTGGAAATATTAGATGAGACCTAATGTGTATGAGGAGTTTTAGGAAGGCGGACTCATAAGGTAATAAGTCGTGTGTTTTTTTCTTCATTGTTAAACCCAAATTTTCTTAACTAGTGTACAGTGCATTATGCGCGGACGTTGCTCACTTATGGAGAGATGAGAACAACTACGAATATGTAGGGGATAGTTGTGCGATAGAATATTTATATTTATTTATAAGAGATCTCAAATGTTTCGAGTTTGATTAGGTATTCCTCTATTATATAGGATATTCGATGATATGTGCGCAGTTTATAATAATTATATTGTGGTGATAGAGTGTATAGTCATAATATTTATATTCGAGAGTGACTCACAGAGTGATAGGAATTAGAATGAGTGGTGTAACGATATATGATACGCCGAGGAACGTGATCCAAAGTGAGTTAGTAATAGAGGTATATGCCTGAATTAATGCATATATCCATATAATAACCAGGTTCATTATGTGAAATGGTTGGTAGAATAGGAGATAAGTGGAAAGTACTTAGTGGAGGAATATATATAAGTAGTACTAGGTTATTTAAGAGTGGGAAGCAAACGAGGGCGGTTGTAGAAAGGGCGAAGAGGAAATGCAAAATAATGAATGGTTGTTAGAAAAGTGACAGAAAATTTTGAAACAGGGAGTAAGATATTCTGGAAAGAAGTAAATAAAAAAAGGAAGAAGATGGAGGGGTTAGGAGAGAGGGTTAAGGAAGGGGAAGGGGAATGGATAGGAGGGGAGGATAGGGTGAGGAAAAGATGGGGGGAATATTTTAGAGGATTATTGAATGAAATGGGTGTGAGAGATGAGGAGTTTCCAAGAGGTGAGGATGGGGGGGGAAGTGGGGACAGGAAGGGGATATGGAAATACAAATGAAAGAAATTATTAGGGCGTTAACTAAAGAAAAAAAAGGAAAGTCCACAGGTCTAGATGGTGTGAGTATGGAAATGTTACAGATGGGAGGCAGAGGGGTGGAGGAATGGCTTTATAGGTTATATAATTTATGTTGGAGGAAGGGAGTAGTTCCACAGGATTGGGAGGATGGTTTTTTGGTTCCCCTGTATAAGGGAAAAGGGGATAGGATGGAAGTGTTGGAATTATATCAGGTATTGTCTTTTGAGTGTTAGTAGGGAAGGTGTCATGGGAGAATACTAATTGAGGAGGGATGAGGATTTAACGGAAGAAGAGAATGGGGAAGAACAAGGAGGATTTAAGGATGGGAAGGGGATGTGTGGATCAAGTTATTCACAATGAAGATGTTGTGGAGAAAAGGTAAGAAAGGAAAGGGGAAAGTGTATGGGTTGGTTTTTAGATCTTGGGAAAGCCATAGATAGGAGTGAAAAGGGGGAATTATGGAGGTGCTGGAGGAATATGGAGTAGAGTTAGGGGGTAAATTAGGTAAAGGTATTTTAGTGGCCTTTTTATATGAATAGCAGCAATGTGTGTTGAGAGTATTAGGAGTGAGGAGTTAGAGAATGTATATTATGGTTATAGAGGTATTAGTATAGAAGAGGGTGGTTGCAGATAGGGATGGTGTAATTGTCACGTAGGCTTTTCTCATTTATTTATTAAGATGATGTATATATATATATAATATATATAGAGTGTCTGCAGTAGTGAATTAGATGTAATGGACTGAGTGAGTAGAGAGGGGTGGAATTGATTAGGATATGTGATATAGTGTAATAGATGGGATGAACATTGGTGATACATATTGTGGATGATACTGCCTTAGTGGTATATGCTCGTATAGTAATACAACTTAAATTTCTATACATGGGCGACTTGTTAGTACATTCTCACAATTGTGTATGAGTTTCCTGTAGTGGCACGTAATCGAGCTCAAATGTTGAGGTCATACAGAAATACAGTAACATCATTTAGTAGTTAAAAACACTCTGAGAAAGTATTGATATGTGGGTGCTCCTGTATGTATGTTAGGGAATACATGATGAAGTGAAAGATGAGATATACACACTCTCACGATAAGAGAAGAGAGAGTGAATTTATTTATATTTTAGTGAGTATAGATGATAGTAATCATATATAGTTTGAAATCTAATATCAAGATATATTTATGGAGAACAAAGTGGATTTGGTTATGAGAGATATTAAGAAGTATAAGGGTGTTTTAATTTTGTTTTGAATGATGTGAAAGAAACGGATGCTATATCTCAATAAGTGTGATAAGTTAGTACGCACTGAAGGTTAGAACATTCACGGTGTGGAGATAAACCCCTGATTTGGTGTATATTTATGCAACTGAGTTGTGTGCGCCGCAGGTGTGGACGGCAGCGATAAGACTCGGAGTAGAGTGGGTCTCACACACTCACTCTTGGCGTATCAAGAGTCGGGGGTGTTGGACTAGGTGGACTGAGTGTCTCCGGGGCCGGGTCGCTCGAGACACGGGCCGATGGCCGGGTTGTAATGCGCGGTACGTGCCAGAGGAGACGAAGTTCGAAGTCGTTGGAGATGCAAAGCGGGCGGGGCCTGAGAGGCGGTATGTCCGGGGGCGGTTAGGTACAGAGGAGGACCGGAGGGGCCAGGGGGCCGGGTCCGAGTTAGGAAATAGGGCCCGTCTGTTATAAGAGAGATGGATAGATTGTATTGTGAGAAATGGTAATATTATGTTTGGTGTAGAAGTCGCGAGATAAGGAATGTTAAGATTGGTTTGGACATCTGGAGAGAATGGAGGAACAGAGTAGTAGGTGGTTAGAGAGGAGTTTATAGGGTAGGACGGATGTGGTAGATAGGATAAGTGAGATAGAGGAAGGCGAGGACAAGATATAGGAAGGTAGGATGGATGGTATAAAGGAAAAGTGACTGGAAGTAGAGAGCGGTGAGGGTGGAGGAAAGTATAGTTATTAGAGGTGTTAGGCGTAGAGATAGAAATGGAATATAGGAGGTAAAGGTGTGTAGTGTAATGAGGTAGAAGTGTAATATTAGATAGTGAATATAATAATAATATGTAATTTAAGGATAAGCTTGTCTATACGTACCACTATATACCGCTTAAGCGGAATTATAGTGTTTGTGTATATTATAATAATTAATAATAATTATTAATTATTAAATATATTAAATATATATATATATATATATATATATATATATATATATATAATTATATATTAATATATATATATATATATATATATTATATATATATATATTATAATATTTATATAATATATATATATATATATATATAATATATTATATATATATATATATATTAATAATTATATATATATATTATATATATATTAATAATATAATATTAATATATTAATATATATAAGTATATAATACGATAGAGTGGAGAATAGAGTATAGAGTAGAGAGTAGAAATAATTATGAGAAAGAGAGAAGAATACTCCATTCTCACAGCCGATTTATTATTCATATAAGTAA
>JABUQX010050415.1:35000-40000 GCA_015478945.1 Trachelipus rathkii
ACTGAAAAAGGGGCGGCACCAGGTGGACGGAGCGAAATACATGACCATAATACATTCTTGCATGTTGATAATTGTTATTATCTGGACCTATAAAACTAGTTTTATGCTTGTCATTCTCTTCTATTATCATGTGATTTAACCCTATCAGATTATCTTAAACGGTAAAAAAATTTAGATCCATTAAAAGGAGAAACTAATTCATCTATTCTTGGCATTGCCATGACCTCAGTCTTAGTTACAGCTTCCAGATTTCAGGCATCAATTTATTTTTGTGTATTATCAGACTTTTTTATTGATATTACTGGGATACACCAAGTACTAGTAGATATTTCTATTAAACCTAACTCTTAACATTTTATTTATGTGTTCCTGTATAGTTAATTTAGTAGCGTAAAGAAGGCGGTATTGTAGAGTATGAATTAATTTAGTTTCCCCTGTACCAATTTTATGTTTTATTAATTTACACAAACCTATATCATCTGGTGTTTGAGCAAAAATCTTTCTTATATATTTATTAATCATTTCTATTAATATTAATTATTCACTATTATCTGAATGATTTATCTCTGTATTTCACAAATCGAAAGGTTTTTAATATTTGGCACCTTTATTTCATGCTCTTCAACAGGATAATCTCCAATTAATTCTATTTATGTTCATTATTAAATCATGATCTAGGTAGTTTGCCACAGTAAAGGGGACTTTACATTTGTAATTTATATTAACTAAGGTATTATCAATTTTAATACCTTCCATTCGGTAATTGGATCTATAACTATACTTTTATTTTTCAAATTTTTGTTTACTATTCTATGTTATTACAAAGGATCTATGTGGTAATGTAATTTTTCTTTGCAAACTTATTTTATTTATAGGGATCAAATTTTGTTTGGTAATGTTAAATTAATATGATGTGAGGATATTTTCTTTACTGATGGGTATTTTATAGTTATCAATATGTACACTTACTCGTTTTAGATGTAAAGTTTCTTTCTTAAGATATCACTCCCAATTAAAATGTCTACAGGGAAATGTGATTTTTCTAAAACACATATTTCATGTTTCAAATTTACATTATCGATATGTAAATAAAATGTTTTTCTCCTAAAAAATTTATAGTGTCCCCTGAAACATTGAAAACTTTAACATTAGGTTTTACTAATTTGTCTTTTATTCGATCCATTTCAAAAAATTTATTATGTTATTAATGATATTACCAAGAAACCAGATCCTGAGTCTTTATAAACTAAAATTTTGATGTTAAATATTTCTTACAGGAAAATCTTAGTTATCAGAAATGGATGTATGTAGTAGTCCTTTTTTTGAATAGCTACGAGAGTTTCCCTGAGTCTGATAACACCACGGACATTAAATTGTTTATGTCCTAGTTGTTTGCAAAAAAAAAAAAAAAAAAAAAAAAAAATTCCACAGATGGATGAGTTTTTATTGTTAAATGGAATATGGGGTATTCTGCTATTTGTTGGCATATCTAAATTATTTAGGTTATTTGTTCCACGTCTAGCTGCGAACAATTTCTCTGTTTTTATTGCTGACCGAACGCAACTAATATAAGAATTATGCTCTTGTATTCCTATCAGATTTTATATTTCGAAATGTAACCCATTTATAAATATATAAATTAAAAATTGCTCTCGACTTTCTGTGTTGTCAGATCAGTTAATCTGTCCATTACGTTTTCCCTAGTTTCATGAATTTTGTTAACGTAATTTCTAACACTTAAATAACCTTTTCAAATATTTGTGAATTGATTACATGCTTCCTGCTTAGAAATTATATTTGTGAATGTTTTCTCTATAAGAGATACTAATTCATAATAGCACAGATCGTCAATTTTTGGATGCAAATTTAAATAAGTTAGTGCTAATTCTTTGCACAAGCATCTTAATGTTACTTTTATTTTCTTCTAATTCTCTAATTTTTATCTTATATTAAATTAATTTATAAAACTTTTAAAGCTGCTTTTACCGTTGAAAGGTTTTAATTTTTCAAGAATGCTAGAAAATTGCAAGTTCCTGTTTATCACTATCCTATTTTATATATATATATTATATATAATATTATAATATATATATATATATATATATAATATATATATATATATATATATATATATATAGTATATATATATATATATTTATATATTATATATATTATATATATATATATTACTATATATATATAATATATATATATATATATATTTATTATATTATATATATTAGTATATATATATATCATATATATATATATATATATTTATATATATATATATTTATATATTATATAATTATATATATATATATATATATTATTTATATATATATATATATAATATATATATATATTCGGTCACTTTTTAACTTGTAATCATTTTTTTAATAGGAAAATGAATAATTTAATCCAATAGTGGTAAAGTAAAAAATTATCTGTTGAATTACTAATTTAATTAATAAGCTTGTCTAGCATCTGCCTCCATTGTAAACTGTTTAGAACATTAAGACATTAAGACATTAAGACATATAAGACATTAAAGATATAAGAGACAGTAAAAAGCCATGGCCTAATCGAGACCTGTCCCAGGGTTTTTTTTATCCAAAACCCACTACCCAAACATTGCTTATGCAAACAACAGCACCCTAGGCTTGTCAATTTGTTTAACTACAAATCCACCAATTTGGTTTAGTCAAACTAATATATAAATATGATACCCAACCATCCACATGCATTAATAACTAAGTTATGGTCACATATGCCATCTAACATTAATAACTACTATAACTAAAACCCGCCAATTTTGGCTTCATCAAATAATTAATGGATGACCCAACCACCATAAACGAATCTATTCCCTTTTCTTAAATGTTGCATCGAGTCACACTCAACACCTCCGCTGGCAAGACTATTCCCAAATTTAACAACCCTATTACTGAATGCATGCTTCTTATATCAAGATTGCATGCTTTCTTCTTAATTTCTTAATTACAGTACAGAAAACTAATTAATACTATGGAAAAAATTTTATTGTTCTCTTGTATTATCAATAGATGTAATATTTTGTAGACTTGTATCATGCCCCTCTGAGAAATCGCCTTTTCTACAAAAACACTTCCTAACTTCTTCAGCTCTTTCTCATAGCTCTTACCCCTCAACCCAGAATCATCCTTGATTGCTCTTACGTTGCACGTCTCTCTAGCATGATACTAAGTCTTTCTTAATAAGGGGCCGCAAACTTTGGCCACAATTACTTCTATTAACTGGCCTAACATAGCTATTATACAGTTTACTTATTACTTCCTTGCTCTTTTTCTAAACAACATTTGCGATTTTATGCCGCATTTATTAGCTTATTTCATAGCTTCAAACACTGATTTAGCTACTTTCAAATTACTGCTTATAACCACACCATAAAATCTTTTTCTTGTCCACGACTCAGCCAATCCCACATTCTATCGTATTTAAACTTTTATTTGAGATAACCTAGTGAAGAACCTTACACTTTTTTTACTATTAAAATTCATCACTTATTTGATACCTGAAAAAGATTTTTAGTACTATGTATAAGAAAATAGCTTTCAATAGGAATTTGGTATGAATATATCTCAATGTCTAATGAAGAGATTTATTAGATTGTGTGTTTTTTTTTTTTTTTTTTTTTTTTTTTTTTTTTGATGTAACTTTTATGACAAAACTACTTAAATTACCTGTCACACATCAGCAAGCATTCGTAGCCTTGTTCGAATTTGCTGCTTCTGCTCGCAATTTTTCCCTTTCTCTTCTTAATATATTTTGAAAGGTATTTGTTGTGTTAAAGCAATATAATTATAATAATTTATAACTAATAATCGTAGATAGATATTAGTAGTAATTTGTATGTAGGAATACCTTTTGTCAATAACATGCTGCATTTTGTCTTTGGTGATAACTTCAAAATCTACCAATGTAGCAGAAGCAATAGCTGCACCAGCTCAATCACATATTTGATACCTGAAAAAGATTTTTAGTACTATGTATAAGAAAAATAGCTTTCAATAGGAATTTGGTATGAATATATCTCAATGTCTAATGAAGTTATTTCGATTTGTAAGTTCAATCAACTTTTTTTTTTTTTGCTTTCTTTGCAGCTGGTTTATTGGGGATAACAACTTAATTACCTGTCACACATTTCAGCAAGCATTCGTAGCCTTGTTCGATTTTGCTCAGAAACTTGATCATTTCTCCAGCTTAATAGGATCTGAATCATCCTAATTGAAAATACCTCAGACATTTCAGCCATCTGATTTCTTCTATTTTCTCGAGATACCTGAAGATTTTCTTCTTCAAGTCCTTGAAAGAGCGCTGCCTTCATCTCAGAAGATCCAGTATCCAGCTTTCTTTGAACTTAAAGGACTTTCTTGATCACACTCTGTTTTTTTTGATTGGCTTCAGAAGGATGTTTCAGGAACTAGCATTAGAAGTGCAGTAGCCATGCTTGTTGGTTTTTTGATCCTGAAATTGAAAATTCTATAAAACACTTTTTATCTCTACCTACTGGATGTTAAATATAATTTTAAGTTTAAAATTGAGTATTTGAGTAAATGCTTTAAAGCTGGGTCTAAACTTTTGATGTTATACTCGCCTCATAAAACTTGTAATCTTCATCTGTCATTTTCAATAGAAACTTCTTTTCAATTTCTGCTAGTTTCTTGTGGTCTTTTTGATGTACATTAAATAGTTGATTTGCCTCTTCTATAAAACCTGCTGCATCTGTTTCATCATTTTTGTCTCCTTTCTTTTTGTCATAATTTCACAAATTTATAAAAAACAATTTCAATGTAACTGCTGAGCTTTGTTTTAATTCCAATGACAGATATTGGATAAACATTATAATTTACCCATAGATTGAATAGTTCTACACTAACATCTCTTTGAACACTGTCTTTCCTATAGTTTTTAAAGTAAAGGCATCTTTCAAGCACTTGCTTTAAAGTGGGAAGTTTTCC
>JABUQX010050415.1:45000-60091 GCA_015478945.1 Trachelipus rathkii
ACAATTAATATAAACAACGCCACCATCATAAAACACATTCAAAACACAGAAAATAGAAAAATTTATGAATCCTTCATCATCAAGAACAGCAACAACTTTAATCAACAACAAGGTGAAATTCAGCTAGACGAAACAATTAATATATACCTCAAAGAATCATCGCCCTTCGGCAAAATCCTCAAAAAAGTATAACATTGGTAAGAGTATTTTATCCACCCAAAGAAAATAGTTACCAAGGAGCCAAATTAAAAAGTAGCTAAATTTGTAATAATTAATTTTTGTATAATTCAGTTGTCCCGACGAAGTGTCTCGAGTACGAGCACGAAAGCTCGACGTTTAACCACTATCTGTGTAGTGTTGTTTTTTTCTTTATTTCCTCGTTAATTTATATTAAAATTAATTAGCCTTCTATTCTTCATTTATACCTCCAAGGGGAGTGAATGTCTTTAATATATATATATATATTACTATTATATATAATATATATATATTACTGCTCTCCTCCAAATTATATAGTTACATTATATATATATATATATAATATATATATATACTATATATTATTTATATATATATATATATATAATATATAATTACTATATATATGATTTGACCGTCGTCGGAGTTGGATGGCTTTTGGAACAGCTGGGGAAGGAAGAATAATGAAAGAACCAAGATGAAGGGTTTGGAAAGAGGTCTGAGAAGATGGAAAACTCTTAGGTAAGAGTTTACTGATGTCATTAATTGAAGCCATATTATTGTCTTAGAAGTGAAGAGAATTTTTACCGACCTGAAATTAAAAAATATTTTTTAAAAATTTATTTGATCAAATACTTTTTTAAATTTAAAATCAAAATAAAATTAAATTAACATTTAATATTTAAAACGTAGAGGAGCTACCAAATTTTCTATTCCAGTCTTATTATATGATTTTCACTAAAATATTGTGAGGAAGAAAAATTTGGGTGATAAGTTTTTAATTATAATTTTTGGCTTTGACATAACTTACATTACTTCTAGCGATATTGGTCGAAAAATGCGATTAACTGGTATCAGCGAAGTCCGAAGGAAGAAAAAAGATCTGTTGCATGCATAATAAATAATGATAACTATGAGATTTAGATTTGGATGTTTCGTCGCGGTCAGAACATATGAACGATCCTTCTTTCGGATGGTTAATAGGGCGCTAGGGCTAGGGGCAACCCGGTCCTTTTCCATTCTGCTTGGCTATTACTCTTGGACCGCGTTGTATCTTATGAGCCTAGAAGCAAGCTCCTCTGTAGAGCTTAGGAAAGGCGAATTTTGAGCTTAATGGGAGAGATGTGCTAGTTCTACTGAAAGGCGAAACCCTACCTGAGAGATGTTTAATCGAGGACTGGCTCCAACCGTTTGCGCCGGAAATGCTTTCGATTTTCTAGTGGTTGTTAGAGTTTCGGCCGAAGAGAACGCTGGACGCAGAACTGACCCAGGGCCCGAAAAGCTCCTTCCTGGAGTTGTTATAGGATTATATATATAATTAATATATATATTATATCACTATATATGTATAATTATAATATATTATACTACTATATAGTGCTATATTATATTATATATATATATATATATAACATTATAGTGTAACTACTGGTACTAGTATACTAGTGATAATCTCAATATATAATATATACTTTGTATTATATATGCTATATACTTTATACTGCCGTCCTGCCAGCCTGTACCTCTACTTTATATAATTAGTACCAGTGCCATGTCTGGCCTGTCTGCGTATTACTGATATATAATTATATATATATCTATACATACCAAGTATCCTCTGATATTAATATACCTGCTATATATATACTTGATAGTATATATACTACTATTAAATATAATATATATAACAATATCATAATATATTATTTATATTGCTTATATACATATAGTACTACTGCCTGATATATATATATATTCTCATTAGTATATATATCACTGTACTACTGAAAATAGCATGCTAAAGCTTACACCTAATATAGATGCAAAACTAATTTCTAAATTATATATTTACTTTTGTGCCCTGCTCTTGTCTTTTTGCTATTTACACAATATAACCGATGTGCCTCCTCGGACTGGGATACCCTATTGTTCAATTCACCATAAAATTTAAATCTTTTTTGTGTGTACCCTACCTAATACAACTGCCACATGCCTAGTGTCTTCTGTAGGAAACCCAAATTCTTGACATGCAGTTTGTCTTCCAAATATTGACTGACTGTTTTCCCCTAAACCTTGTACGATTTCCATATGGGCCTTACACTATCACCAACATGTTCTCTTGTACAGTTCAACAATGTGAGTTATCCCTCTAACACACTGCGTTAGCCTGCATTATCCTTGCCAAGGTCAAAATCTTAGTTACATGGACACCTGAGCTCTAATAACGGCAAATACTCAATATTGGATGACATCTTTAGCCTGATTTTTTCTCCTCATAAACAAATAACCGATGTGCCTGTAGGACACGACGCTCTATTACTCTGAACACCAGTGATAGACTCTGACCATTTCCCATTAATTCCTACCAAGAGACTGTCTCAGTCAATCTTGCTCCTCGTATTACTCTGTAACCAATGCCATCTTCACAAAATAAAATCACTTATATACATGAGTATTACAATGGTCTAATTACCGAGTTAAATTCTTTGATTTTGAAATACATCATATCTAGATTTAGTGTGAAAATTGGTACTTTCATAGACCGAAGGTCTCATAAGTTATGCGTATAACCGAGATATCTAACTAGGTGTGTACTAAATGTCTCTTTTCATTATTAATATTGCAATAAAATAGATGTTACATGTTATTTAGAGATTATAATAGAAGGGATACAGCCGCTACAAAAAAAACCTTGCCATAAAAATTAATCTAGGAGTAGAATACAAATAATACATGGAGAATCTTTAATCATAAGTAAGAAATTCGATAGAAAATAAAACTCTACACTTCAACCTTTCGTTCCGGCCAACTGCAATTTTAATTCGTTTAATTTTAACTCTCCTAATAAAAGAATAGTGTATGATAATATGATAGAGACCTGATCCAAACGCTTTACTCTTTCATTATGTACCTAGACGACATGTGAAAATTATAGTGTCCTGCGCTAGGTCTCCTCCCGTCCATGAAACAGTGGCCGTGACCTGACCTGCCTGTATTTCACGATGCACTGCCTGCGCTCCGCGTTCTAGCCATAGTTTTATGCCATTGGAGTGTGCTGCCTGCTATCTGCTCTGACACCATTGACAACTCGTGATCTCCTAACATGTGAAGACACTTTACTTTTGTCTATCTAATCTTCTAGACTGACCTGTCCAAACATGCCTGCCATAGACACTTGTCCTTGATCACTTGCCCTCTTTAAGCTACTGAACAACTATGCTGCCGCTATCATATAAGATCCGTCGTGCCCTTGAACAACATATGTTCCCTTGAACCCGACTGTCGCGTGCCTGCCTGCTGAGCGAAAGTATAATCTGTGTATTGCCCAATTCTTTCCATTATTTAAAAAAACCCCCAACCATAAAACGCTTTGCCTGCCTTTGGCCGTATTGTGTCCTCAAACATATAAGAGTGAGGCATCAATAATATCAAAGAATCAAAGGAATTCCAAATACATTTAGAAAAAAAAAATAATCCAGATTTTGAACTCTGGGGTTCATGAGATTAAGTAGTTATCTGATAACAGTGAAATAGGTGTCCTATTAAAAAGTATAATCCAGCTTCAATCTGTTATAATGATAAGGTAAATGGGTGAACCCAAAATATATAATAGAAAATGTCAATTAATCATGTGTGTAAAGTGTATAAGAAAAAAATCACTAAATAATGCCTCAATATATACAAGTTTTTTAGAATCTAGGTAGAAAATAATGTTCTTTATTATTAAACCCATTATTCTGATTCGATTAATTTGTATGAGTTATTAGTGTGTCAAATAATCCGCTATTATGCCCTCGATGGTACCTGCCCTGCCTGTCTGCCTGCAGCTTTGAAACGCTGCTAAATAAACTCCAAGGAACTTTTCCTATTGACTTTTGTGTATCATTAGCCTGCTATTTGTTACTTCCCTCCAATGCCTAGCCTGCCTCTAAAGCTCTTGCTCCTGTTGCTATTGCCTGGCACCTGCCTGACCTAAACGTTTGTGCGTTTCCAATTCCTAAGCTGCACCTGGCCATGGCCCTTTGTCCAAATGAACGCCTCTCACCCCATCCCATCCGCTGCTTGACTTAAGCCTGGCATTCGACGAACTGAAAGATCACTGCGCTGGATTGATACTAATAGGTCTGCCAGCCTGCTTGATTGTCTGTCTGCATGGCCTGATGGCCTTGCCTGCCTATCCTGCCATCCTGCTTGCCTTGCCTGCCTGGACCTGGCCTGCCTGGCCTGCTTGATTGTCTGCCTGCTTTGCTTGATTGTGTCTGCCTGCCTGCCTTGCCTTGCCTGATCTGCCTTTCTGCTGCCTGCCTGCCTTCGCTGCCCATGCCTGCCTGCCTTCCTGCCTGGCCCTGCCATGCCTAAGACACTGCCTGCCATGCCTGTCTGCCTTGCCTTGCCTGCCTGCCTGCGCCAGCCTGCCCTGCCTGCTAATTGTCTGCCGTCTGGCCTGTCTGTCTGCCTTGCCTGCCTGCCTGCCTGCCTGTCCTGCCTGCCTGCCTGCCTGGCTTGCCTGCCTGCCTGCCTGCTGCCTGCCTGCCTGCCTTGCCTGCCTAGCTGCCTGCCTGCCTGCCTGCCTTGCCTGCCTGACTTCCCTCAGGCCTGCCTGCCTGCCTTGCCTGCCTGTCCTGCCTGCCTGTCTGTCTCCTGCCTGCCTGCCTTGCCTGCCTGCCTGCCTGCCTGCCTTTGCCTTGGCCTGCTTGCTGCACTGCCTGCCTGCCGAACCTTGCCTGCCTGGCCTTCCTGCGAGCCTGCATCTCGGCCTCCTGGGTCTGACTGTTTCTGCGAATTACACGAATTATTCTATATATTTTTGGGGGACATTTTTTCCCCATTGTCTCATTTTTACGAATAGACTTTTCAGAGGGAGCTCATGAATGCACAGCACCTGTAGATAATTTCTTTAATCTAAAGTCACCCAGAGGGCCGCCTGTATATGCTTACGCCAGTCACCCCCATGGTTCTAGGAGCAAAGTTTTAAAAAAAAAAAAAAACCTTATTAGTCAAAAAAACCTTTAAATCAAGAGAGATATCTTCGCGAAATAAACACCAGATTAGACTTTCTGGGGTTCATACATGTATTGTGAATAACAGTGAAATTTATATTCGATAAGCCATGTATAGCACAAGTACAATGGGAAAAAAAGAAGTAAAATTCGGAAATAAACCACTAATGAACTTAAATAGTAAATATAACATCGAAATGTGGTTATTTCAATGAACTGCCTGCCTGCCTGAAATGCGCTTGCCTGCCTGCCTGCCTGCCTGCCTGCCTGCCTAGCCTTAGCCTGCCTGACTGGCCTGGCTTGCCTGGGCCTGCTCTGACTGCCCTGCCTCACTGCATGCCTGCCCTGCCTGCCTTCCTGCCTTCTGCACTGTCCGCCTGCCTGCCGTGCCTTCCTGCCTAGGCCTTTGCCTTTCTTGCCTTCCCTGCCTGCCTGCCTGCTTCCTGCCTGCTCTGCCTTGCCTGCCTAGCCTGAATTGTCAAAAACCTTTATTATCAAGAGGTATCTTGGAAAAAACAATCCAGATTTGAAACTTCTGGGGTTCATAAGTTATGTGATACAGTGGAATTTCTAATTTAGATAGCTAATATTAGAAAGAGTAAATGGCGAAGAAAAGAAGTAAAATTCGTTGACAAATAAAACACTTTGATGAAACTTAAATTAGCATATATAACATCGATATCCTGTGGTTATTTCAATGAACTGCCTGCCTGCCTGTCTTAGCCTGCCTGCCTGCCTGCCATGCATGCTTGCCTGGACTGCCTGCCTGCCTGCCTGCCTGCCTGCCGGCCTGCCTGGCCGGCCTGCCTGCCTGCCTGCCTGCCTGCTCTGCCTGCCTGCCTGCCTGACCTTCCTGCCATCCTGCTTGCTTGCCTGCCTGCCTTTAAATGCCTGCCGTCTGCTTGTTTTGTCTGGCCGAGCCTGCTTGAGTGTCTTCCTTGCACTGCCTGACTGCCTGCCTGCCTGCACTCTTCCTTGCCATCCTTCTTGCTGCGCCTGCCTGCGCTGCTTCCTCGGCGCCGCCATGCTTGATAATCTGCCTGCCGTTTTCTGCCTGCCTGTCTCGCCTTTGCTGCCTGCTGCCTTGCCTTCCTGCCGGCCTGCCGGCCTTCCTGCAATGCGTGGCTGGGTGCCTGCCGTGTCTGGGAGACTGTCTGCCTGCCAGCGGTGGCTGGGCTGGCTGACTGGCCTGCCTGCTGGCCGGCCTGCATGACCTGCATGCCTGCCGGCTGCCTGCCTGCCTGCTTGCCTCGTCTGCCTGCCTGCCTTGCCCTGCCTGCCTGCCTGGCCTGGTCTGCATCTGCCTGTCTTGCCTGGCCTGGCCTTTGCACTGCCTGCCTGGCCTGGCCTGCCTGTCGCCTTCCCTGCCTCCCTGCCTGATTGCCTTGCATCTCCTGCTTGCCTGCCTGAACGCACTGCCCCTGCCTGGGCACTGCCTTGCCTGCCTGCTGCCTGTCTTCCTGCCTTGACCTGCCTCCTTGCCCTGCCTGCCTGCCTGCCTGCCTGCCTGCCTGGCCTGCCTGCCTGCCTGCCTGCCTGCCTGCCTGCCTTGCTGCCTGCTGACTTGCCTGCCTTGCCTGCCTGCCTGGCCTGCCTTGCCTGCTGCCTGCCTGCCTGCCTGCCTGCCTGCCTGCCTGCCTGCCTGCCTTGGCCCATGCCTAGCTGCTAATGCTAATATTTGCGAATTAGAACAACTAGAACCAATATCTCGAAGGAAAACTCTAGTGAACATAAGAATTAAAACTGACTGTCTCATACTCTTACCGTCGGAAAAAAATAACATAAACAAATATTTAATTCAACAAACTTTCACATAATTTACCTATTTTTAATCTGGGACATTTTATAACTAATGTTCGCCCAAAAATTGGGTATATTATCGAATAAGATTTAGAGAAGGTGAACCTGGCCCATCGCACTTGTCTGCACAGCACGCTGTTAGATCAACAATTTCTCAATATTGAATCTCTACTTTTCAATGATTTTCTCACCGACGAAGAAAGGAAGATGTGACTAGCTATGCTAACGCCCAGTCAAAGAACGCCCGATGTGTGTACGTAAAGGCAAAGTCTGAAAAAAAAAGAAGAGATGGAGTGAGGAAGCCATGAAGATAGAAAGTCAGAATAGAAAAGAAAACATTTAAAGTGCCAAATCAAGAGATATGCAATTTGAAGATAAACACCAGACAAATGTAGGAACTCTGGTGGTTACATGACATTAAGTAGGTGAAGTACAGCGTGAGGAATCTCATGATAATATATCGGATAGGCGAAGTTAAAAATGAAATAGAGAAAGCGTGAAAAGAAAATAGGGGAAAAAAAGAGAGTAAAAGAGATAAAGTCAGTGAAAATGAGACCACTAGATGAAGTATAAAATAGTAGAGAGAGACGATAATAGACAGTCGACTATAATGTGGTTATTGTACAGGAGAGAAGAAGTAAACTGCTGACTGAGCCTAGAACTGACTCGACTGAGGCCTGCCTGAGAAGATGCCTTGCCGTAGTGAGCAGAGACGCGTGCGCTAGCGAAGTGCCTAGGCTGGCGCTGCCTGCCTGCCTGACTGAATCTATGTGCTGCCTTGAGCCTCGCCGACCTGTCGCCTGCACCTGCAGACATGCACATAGCAATCTGGCCTGTCTCTTGCCATGCCAGCAGCCTTGCCTGCCTAGTCACTGGGCCATGCTCCGACACTAATTGCTAAATATAAGCCTGCACCTAACTGAGCCCGCAATAACTGCCTAGTCTCGCAAATACAATATCCTGCCAAAATCTCTGCATTGCTTTTAGCCTCTGCCTTGATCATGAGAGTGCCTCACTTTGTCTTTGATATTGTGTGTTTCTGAACCAGCAGCGGAATGCTATATGATTTGCCATTGTGATCTTGCCTTCTCCTGCTGGCTGGTCTGGTGACACATGACTCCTGGCCTATTAATACTTGTCCTATACCTTGACCTTAGATACTGGCATGATATCACGTTGACTCTGCCTTGTCATCTGCCTGCCTTTTGACTAATCTCTTGTACCTTGTGCCTTGCCTGCCTGCTACTGCCTGCTTGCCTGTGCCTGCTCATTCTCTGCCATCCTGTAACCTGCTACTGCCTGCTCTATGACTATATATATTACCGGCCTGTCCTGCCATGCTCTGCACTGCCTAGCTTGCCTGAACTGTACTCACTTGCTTGCCTGGCCTTGCCTATGCCTGCCGGCCTGCTTGCTAACATGCCTGTGACTCCATGTGCATGCCTAGTACTCATGCTCAATGCCCTGCCTGCTCTGGTACTTGCATATAAGCCTTCCTGCCATCCTGCTTGTCATTGCCTCCTTGTCACGTGCACTGCTATTTGATTCATGTATATATTCTGCCTTGAGGCTTTGCTTGATTGTCTCCTAAGCTGCCTGCCTGCCTTTCTTCCTGCCTTAGCCTGTCCTAAGCCTGCCTGCCTTGCCTGTACCTTGCCATCCTGCCTTGTACCTTGTCCAAATGGTCTATGCCTGTCCCTTTTAGCACTGTCACCTGCTCTGCCCTGCCTTGCCCTTATCGCCTGCCTGCTATACTTTACCTGCTTGCTGCCTGCCTGCCGGCCTGGCCTGCTGCCTTTGCTACTTGCCTGCCCTGTACCTGCCTGTGGCTATATACATGACTGCTATGGCCTGCTGCCTTAAGAAACCTGCTACATTGAACCTTGCCCTGTCATACTGTGATCTGTCTGCCTGTTGCCTGCATCTATGCTCCAATGCCTTAGCCTGCCTATTAAGAAATAACCATAACCCCTTGACCTGCCATGCTGCCTGCCTTGCCTGCCTGCCTAAGCCGCCAATGCCTGTAATTGGCCTGCCTGATACCTTGCTATCCTGCCTGCCTGTCCTAATGTGATATAACATAATAAAACCTTATATATTCAAGAGGTATCTTGAAAATAAAACATCAATTGAACTCTGGGGTTCATAATTATGTAATGTATAAACATTACTCTCAAGTTTAATGAATTTCTATTTTATAATAAGGCTTTAATTTATAGAAATAATAGGTGAAAATATAATATTGAAAAAGAAGTTCTAAAAATCGTTGAAATAATACAACTTGTATTGAAACTTATAATACGTATTATAAATATATATATAAACAATTGATACTGTGGCTTATTTCAAAATGATACTGTAACCTGTACCTTAGCTCTGCTAACTTTGCCTTGCCTTTAAGCCTGCCTGCCTGCTACTATAGCCTAGCCTGCCTGTCCTGCCTGCGCTGCCTGCTCTGCCTGTACTCATGTATCAGCCTGCCTGTGCCATTGCTACTAGTCAACTGGCTCATGTCCTTCCTGTGACTCTAGTCTAACTGCCTGCCTGCCTGCCTGCTGCCTGCCTGCCTGCCTGGCCTGCTCTGCCTTGAAAATCCAATAAGCCTGCGCGTGCCTGCTCATAAACTGTAACCTTAATTGTCTAATAAAAAATCACTAATATATACTCAAAGATAATAGTATATGCTTGAAATACAGACATCAGATTTGAACTCTGGGGTATTCACATTAAGTTATTGTGATACAGTGAATTCTATTTTTGATAGCTAATAAATAATAGAATAAATAAAAATGTGCGAAAAAAGAAGTAAATTTTGATGCAGATAATTAATCTTTGATTATGGACGTCGTACACGTGCTGGTTTTTCTTTTCACTCGCTTGTGATCATCGTTGTTTTATATTCTCAAATGTGAAACGGCTCTGCCTGATAATGTCTGAACACTGCCTGTGATCACTGCCTTCCGGCCTGTCCGGCTCATGCCTGCCTTGTCCTGCTCAAAATGTAATCCTAAGGCCTGTCAGCCTGTCAAACTTCCTGCAATGTCTGCCTGTCTGCCTGCTGCCTTGCTACTGTGACCTGCCTGTTTAATGTCCTGCTATAGCCTGATGACTCTCTGTCCTGCTGCAACTGTATGACTGCCTGCTTGCCTTGTACTGGCTACTGCCTGCCTGCCTGTGACCTGGCCTGCCTGCCCTGTCTGCCTGTCTACCTGCCTGCCTGCCTGCTCCTGCCTGCCTGCCTCCTGCCTGCCTGCCCCTATGCCAGCCTCCTTCCTGCGATGTCTGCCTGGTCTGCCTGCCTGCTGCCTTGGCGCTGCCTGCCTGCCTGCCTGCCTGCCTGCCGCCTGGCCTGCCTGCGCCTGCCTGCCTGCCTGCCTGCCTGCCTGCCTGCCTGCCTGCCTGCGAATAACCAATATATTCTTATATATTTATGGGACATTTTTTTTCATGTCCATTATTACGAATTAAGATTTATAGCAGAGGCATGCACCTGCACAGCACCAGTAGATAATTTCTTTATATAAATATCCAGAGGGCCGACTGGTTATACTTACGCAGTTACCCTTTACAGTTCCTAGGCAAAGTTTTTTTAAATAAAAATCTATAGTCAAAAAAAACACCTTTAAAATCAAGAGGTACTCTTGAAAATTAAACACCAGATTTTCTGAATTGGGCTTCATACGTTACATTGAGATACAGGAATTTCTATTTTTGATAGCTAATTATAGAAAAGCGGTAAATGGAAAAAAAGAAGTAAAAACGTGAAATAAACACACTGCCTTAAATAGTAAATATAACAATCGATATTTGGTTATTTCAATGAAACTGCCTGCCTGCCTGTCTGCTTGCCTGCCTGCCTGCCTGGCCTGGCTTGCCTGACTGCCTGCTTGCCTTGCCTGCCTTCCTTTCTATGCCATTCCTGCTTGCTTGCTGCCTGCCGCCTGTGATTGATTTTCTGCCTGCTTTGCTTGACTGTCTGCCTTGCCTCTGGCCTGCCTGCCTGCCTGCCTGCCTGCCTGCCTGCCTGCCTGCCTGCCTCCTGCCTGCCTGCCTTGCCTGCCTGCCTGCCTGCTGCCTGCCTGTGCCTGCTGCCTGCCTGCCTGCCTCGGTCCTACCTGCCATGCCTTGCCTGCCTGCCTGCTCTGCCTGCCGGAACTGCCAATGGTCTGCCTGCCTTGTCCTTGCGTAATAACAAATATCCTATATGATTTTAAATGGGACAATTTGTTCAGATGTCCCATTTTACTGAATAGATTAATATAAAGGAAGGAGGCATAGCACTGCACAGCATCCAGTAGATAATTTCTAATATAACCTTAAGTTACACCAGCAGGCTGGCCTGTACTGCATTAAGCAGTGCACCCCCAGTAGTTTCTAGGCAAATTTGTTTTAAAAGAAGAAAACTATGAGTCAAAAAACGCTTTAAATCACAGAGGTATCGTGAATTAAACACCAGATTAGACTTCTGGGGTCATACATTATATAAATACAGTGAATTTATATTCTGTAAGCTAATTATAGAAAGGGTTTAAATGGGCGAAAAAGACCCAGTAAAAATCTGAAATAACCTCGTTGATGAACTTAAATAGTAAATAGAACATCGATATGTGTTTATTTCAATGAACTGCCTTCCTGACTGCCTGCCTGCTTGAAATGTCGCATGCCTGCCTGCCTGCCTGCCTGCCTGCCTGTCCTGCCTGCCTGCCTGCCTGGCCTGCCGTCCTGCCAGCCTTGCCTGCCTTGCCTGCCTGCCTGCCTGCCTTTGCCTGCCTGCGGCTTGCCTAGCACTGACCTAAGAACCTGCGCTGCCTGGCCTGCCTGCTGCCTGCCTTGCCTGCCTGCTGCCGTGCTGCCTAGAAACCTGCCTTGCCAATTCCAATGCCTGCCTGCACATTGCCTGCAACTGTCTGCAGCTGTCCTGCCTGGCTGCCTGCCTGCGCTGACCTGGCCTGGTCCTGCTGCCTGTTCCTGGCTCTGCCTAGCACTGCCTGCACATAGAACTGCCTAGTGCCTGTTGCCTTTTGTCAAAAACCTTAATAAATCGAAGAGAAGCAAAGTCATCTTGAAATAAACATTTCAGATTGGGAACCTCTGAAAGCGCGTATCGATCACTTACCCCGTGTATGTGATACAGATGAACTAAATTATAATCGAATAGCTCCATTATAAGAAAAGGAAGTGGGGAACGAACAGTACATAAAATCGTCTGAACATTTAATACCCACCTCTCCCGTCACTACACCTCCTGAATATCAGTATGATGCACTCGTAACCTCATCGAATATGTGTGTCTGTACTCCTGTCCAATGAGAACTGGCCTGCGCCGCCTTCGCCTGCCTCGCGCCTTGCTGCCCTGCGCGTCCGCGCCTCTCGCCCGCTGCCTGCCTGCCCTGGCCTGCCCGCGCGCCCGCCTGGCCGCTGCCTGCCCTGCGCCTGCCTGTCCGTCTGCCTGCGCTCCGCCTGCGCTGCCTGCGCTGGCCTGCCCCCTGCGCTGCCTGCGCCTGCCTGTCTGCCCCACGCCTTGCTCTGTCCTCGCGCTTGCCCCTGCCTCTGGCTCTGCCTGCCTGCTGCCCTGCTCTTGCTCTGTCTGCCCCTGCCTGCGCTCACCAGATAACAAATATTCCATATATATTTTTTAAGGGACATTTTTCAATGTCCCTTTTATACTGAGAACAGATTTTAGCAGGGCATTATGCATACTGCACAGATCCACGAAGTAGTATTATAATTTCTTTAAAAATTAAAGTCACCAGAGAGCCAGACTTATGATATACTATCAAGACAGTTATCAATTACTAAGTATTCTATTCAAAGTTTTTAAAAATAAAATCTATATAGTCAAAAAACACCTTTAAATCAAGAGGTATATTATTGAAATAGAACGACCAGATTTTAGAACTCGGTAGGTTCATACGTTTTATTAGATACAGTAATGAATAATTTGAATAATTCGATAGTCTTCTGTCAATAAACGATATGGGAAAGGTAAATGGAAAAAATGTCTGTAAACAGGGTAAAATCTGCAGACAGAGTCCTGGATGTCTTCGAAATTACCCAATAGTAAATAGTCAATACAAATTCGGAATATAAAAATCGAGAATAATATATAATCAAAAAATGGAACCAAGTGATAATATGGATTATCAAAATTGAACTTGCGGCTTGGGGCGGCTGTTCACTCTAGCTGTCGCACAATGCACTGAACTCTGGGGTACCTTCCTCGAGCATCATCCAGAATCGCGTGAACTAGAACGCAATTGAATGGAACCTTGCTCTTGCTCACTGACCTAGAATTCACTA
Organism: Trachelipus rathkii; assembly: GCA_015478945.1. Lineage (NCBI taxonomy): Eukaryota > Metazoa > Arthropoda > Malacostraca > Isopoda > Trachelipodidae > Trachelipus > Trachelipus rathkii. The sequence continues at coordinate 58,299 of JABUQX010050415.1, forward strand.
AGCCAACATAGCCAACAATCTGCAGTGCCCTGCCCCTGCCTTCCTTACCTTCCATCCTAACTTGCTTGGTGTGCACTGCCTGGACACATGTCCTGAATTGATTATGTCTGCAACAGCACCTGCTTGATATATGTCTGCCTAGGCCTGCCTGCACTGGCCTGACTACTTCCTGCCTTGCACTGCCTGTCCGCACCTGCCTGCCCGCCTTGCATACTGTGAACCTGCCTTGAACACTGATACCTGCCGGCCTGCCTGTCCTGCCTGCCGACTGACTACTGCCTGCCTGCCTGCTTGCCTGCCTTAGATCCTGCCTAGGCCTGCCTGTAAGCCTAAGCTATTACGTCACTGCTAATACCTGCCTGCTATGCCTGCCTGACTCTGTTAACACTGCCTGCCTTGCTTCTGTGACCTGCCTGCCTGACCTAGCCTGAACTGAACCTTAGCCTAGTCCTGCGCTGCTATTGCTAATATAATACTGCCTGATGACTCTAGATAATCTGTCAACCTGCCTGTACCTAGCGAATAAACATAATTTTAACTATATATATTATGGGTACGTACTTCTGGTCATGTCTACCCATTTTTACGGAATAGATACGTTATGTGATACAGTGAATTTATATTCGATAGCTATTATAGAAAGGTAAATGGGAAAAAAGAAGTAAAATCGTGAAATAAACACTTTGTATGAACTTAAATAGTAAATATAACATCGATATGTGGTTATTTTAATGAACTGCCTGCCTGCCTGCCGGCCGCCTGGCTGCCGTGCCTGCCTGCCTGCCTGCCTGCCTGCCTGCTTGTGCCTGCCTGCCTGCCTGCTGCCTGCCTGACTTTCCTGCCAGCCTGCCTTGCCTAATATCCTGCCTTGCCTTGACTGCCTTGCCTGCCTGCCTGCCTGCCTGCCTGCCTGCCTGCCTGCCTGCCTGCCTGCCTGCCTGCCTGCCTGCCTGCGAATAACAAATATTCCTATATATTTATGGGACATTTTTCATGTCCCATTTTACGAATAGATTTTAGCAGAGGCATGCACTGCACAGCACCAGTAGATAATTTCTTTAATATAAAGTCACCCAGAGGGCCGACTGTATACTTCGCAGTTACCCTTACAGTTTCTAGGCAAAGTTTTTTTAAATAAAAATCCTATAGTTCTTACATTATAAAGTAATACTATATATATATTATATATATATCATATGTATATATATATCATTAATATAATATATATTAAAATATTATAATATAAAATATTTATAACATATATAATATATATAATATCGAATATAATATAACTATTTTAATATAAATATAATAATAAAATAAAATATAGATTAATAATTAATGATTATTATAGTCCAAAACACTTTAAATCAAGAGGTATCTTGAAATAAACACCAGAATTTGAACTCTGGGCTTCATACGTTATGAGATACAGTGAAGTTAATTTCTATTCGATAGCTATTATAGAAAGATAAAAAGAAGAAAAAAAGAAGATAAAAAAAATTAGTGAAATGAAGTCCTTGTTAAATAATATATAGAAACTTCGATAGTAATAATATATAATTACATATCGATTATTGTTATATTTGAGTGATCACTGTTTGCCTATGCACTAGCCTGGCCATGCCTGCAACTGACACTGCTCTGCCTGCTAAAAGAACTAATATATAACCTATGACCTGTGCACTGCCTGCCTCTGCCTGCCTGAATTTCCTTGTACAGCCTGCTCTGACTATAGCACTGCCTAGACCATGCTCATGTCACTTATGCTACTGCCATGGCAGCTGCACTGC